>CAWVOY010000332.1:0-23610 GCA_963931895.1 Eupithecia pulchellata | reverse complement strand
CATGCGAGGGAGGGCGGAGTGCGGGTTGCGGTCGCTGCCGCAGTTCCAGCAGGTAGGCTGGCGGCCAGCGTGCGCGGCGGCGGCGGGGGCGCGGCGGCGGTCGCTCCGACCGGCGGCAAACTTTCACAGTCAAGAGTATGAAAATAAAATGGAAAATGATAAATAAGAAGTTCGTAGCATTGCACATTCTCATTAGGTTCAGCTAAACGTTCTAGCAAACATTTTATGTTGACGAATTTATTTTTTAAGCTTCACGGTGTCTGAGGACACCCTAAACATGTTTTCACGATACGAAGCCGAAGAATGGAATGGAAGTATATTCAAAAATGTACCTAGATGTAGATAGCTGTATCTACCTAGCATGTACGTTAGTACCTCGCGACCACGGCACGAACCAATACTACAATGATTTGTTATTTAATTTGTTTGAATATCATCATTATGCTTTTGTAAAACTGAAAAAGCATTGGTGCAAGGCTGTACAATCTGTAAAAATAAACACGAGACAGTTCAACAACTAGCCTTAGCCTAAGTACTAGCCTTCATTGTACCTACTTACATTATGTATAGGTACGTAGGTATAGAATGTAGAGATTTATTTTGAAGCCTCGTCGTCTAGGAGTAATGTTAACCTGGTATTATAATATAACATATATAAAATCTTTCCTCTTTATAATCTTAGAATACATTCTAAGATTATAAAGAGGAAAGATTTTATAGTTTGCTTGTTTGGATTGAATAGGTTCCGAAATTCTATCTCAAACCGATCCAGCAATAAAACATTCTTTCACCATTACAATTATTGCGGATGAACATAGCCTATGTTCATCGTTTCGTGTAGAATATTTTCAAAACAGTTAGGGATGTAGCCGTATTAAAATTTTGATAATGTAACTCGCTCTGTGTATGTGAGTAAAAATTTATATTTTTTGCTCGTATATATATTGTATCTAACATGTACCTATTCAAAATTAACTGACTCATCAAAAAATCTCCTGAGAGCAAGGAACAAGGAACAAGGAAAAAGGAACAAGGAAAAAGCAAGGGATTCCCTTGCTTTTTCCTTGTGGCTTTATGACGTAGGCGTTAACTAACTAAGAACGGATTTTCAGAAATTCGTTCAAATTTAATTAATTTAACAATACATCAAAAATAAAAAAACAAATAAATTAATTTAAGGATTTATTTTATAATCAATAGGTAATGAATATATTTGTAATAAAATATGAATATAATATAGTAATAAAATCTACCTGAACATACCAAGTAAAGGAAACTTTACTTGGAATGTTCAGGTAGATTTAATTTATGTCGCCATCCATGTCTACATCTTTGAAACTGCAGTGTTTGCGAAAAGTGATCTCTTTGGCACCTCAAATGTCTTGACAGGAAAATTTGCTACCATCGAAATAAGTTGGCGCCTTTCATAGGAGTATATTCTGTATCGTCCCTCGTATCTAAAATCATTAAAGAAAGTAAAACTTTTAATCTATAAGTACTAATATTGTAAAGAGGAAAGATTTGATTGTTTGTTTATTTGAATTGAATAGGCTCCGATACTACTGGCGGGAACGGCGAGGAACTTGGTCCCGATATGCAGCATGGCTTCTACATAGGATCTCCTCAAGGCTCTGCTGCAAGTTATCCATTAGTAGGTAAAACAAGACCTCTGTGATGTAGGATACTTGTCAAAAAGCTGCTCTGCGTGAAGGTTCCGACGGCAATGTAGGACAATTCGCATCCCTAGGCTGCTCTGCCTGCGATGTATGTCGCGCTATGTAATGTAGGTAACAAGATTGTAGACGACACACGTTGAAGATTTAATGTACCTAGATATTATATATATGGATGTATATAAATTTTAATAAATGGGATGACGTTGCGGGTGGACGCAGAACTTTGTGAAATATTATTTTTCTTAAAATGAAGTGGGTAGTTGGTACTCGAGCGAACGGGCGAACGATCGGCAACTCGACGTCGCTCCGTGAATAAAATTAAAATTAACGTGGTTTTTTGAAATATACACTGTTCTTCTGCCTGCATCCCAATCTCGTCTGTCGTGAACAAGCGTGGTTTTATTCGATCATCTACAAAAAGTCTTGGTCCATTCGAGCGGATCTGTAAAATCAGTGAACTGCGCAGTTGCGTTTCAACATGTCGGACGAAACGCCATCGAAAGTTCTTACGCGCCGTCAACGACAGGCACTTTTGGTTTCGGAGAAACGGGATATTGCACCTATGAAGAAGGAATTGAACATGAGTCTTCATCGCGGCACGAATGTTCCTCAATCGTCGCGGGAAAGGCACGAATCGACGCCGATGCCGAAACTTGCCAATAAAATGGCGACTCCCGGTATTGCGCAGCAAACAACGTGTGCTTCGAAAACCAGCGTTTGTACAAAGAAAACCACAACGTCGTCAATCGCACGTCGTAAACAACTCGAGTTGAAAGCGGCGGAAGCTAAAGCCAAGATTCAGATGGAGTTAATCGAGAAGAAGCTTGAAGCTGATCTTGCCAAAGTCGACCGGGATAGCGAGAAGGCTAGTCGCGTCGGCACAGATGTCTCTCCTGACGAAGTCTTTGGTGCCTATTGTTCGTCCCCGCCCAGCGAAAAGCGAGTGCACGATAACGTGGAGAAGTGGCTGGACACCCACGACCCAGCCATAAATTACGACAACAGCATCCAACAGCTTGCCCATACGCTGATGGATCTAATGAACCAGTCTACATCATGTGCTAAGCACGAGGATAAACTACTGAGCCGCCTCGCTATGCCTCGTGAGCTACCTGTCTTCAGTGGTGACAGTATCGAGTGGCTACATTTTAAAAGTGCTTATGATGATTCGTCACGCGTGTGTAGATTCAGTGACAGTGAGAACCTGTGGCGCCTACGTAAATCCCTACGAGGCGAGGCCAAGGAAGCAGTGACTGACTTGCTGATCGGCAACACTCCGCCATCGGCAGTCATGGAAGCACTGGAACTCAGGTTTGGCCGTCCCGATATTATTGTCAGCAATATAACGATGCAATTGAGAAAGCTACCATCGTTACCTACTCAGTACCAGCACGATCTGATCACCTTGTCCGTCAAAGTCAATAACTGCGTGGCTACCATACGCGCACTTGACCAGAATGACTATCTACGTAGCCCCGAGCTCGCTGCAGCTATTGTCTCTAAATTGCCGAGCACATTGATAGGAAGATGGACAGAGTTTGCCTATAATCGTCTACGAGAAGGCAGGTCCAGGCTAGAACTGTTAGCCACATTTCTGAAGCTGGAAGCTGAGATGATCTCAGCAGTCGGATGTACTCAGCCGCGGGAGAAGAATCCCGACGCGCCTACGCCGCCTAAACGTGCTGTAAACACATCTTCCGTTGATGCTAATGATGATTGCAAGTTTTGCCAGAAAGGCAAGCACATCCTTAAGGAATGTCGCGCATTCAAACGCGCTATGCGAAAGGATAAATGGCGTTTTATTAAAACGCGCGGTCTTTGTTATTGTTGTCTACAGAAAAGACACAACATAGACACAACATGCCCTGCACCCGTTTGTGACATCGATGAATGCGGCAAGTCGCATCACCGCCTACTTCATTGGACTAAGCCAGAAATGACGCCGCCGCCGGCTGATAAGGCGCCCTTGACCCCGGAACCTACCTCACCTGATCCCGACGCTCCAGTATTACATTTCGCACGGGACAGTGATGACGTCGAAAGCTGCGTCGGCGCAGCTCCTGAAGAATTCGCGTTATTAAAAGTGATCGCGGTTCGGTTACGTGGCCCTAAAGGTGTCGTAAACACCTACGCCCTTCTGGACGACGGTGCCCAAGTGTCAGTGATCGATGCCGAATTGGCAGATAGCCTAGGTCTCAAGTGTAGTAGTTCTCAGCCTATTAGGTTCACGGATGCGTTCGGCTTATCGGTTTATCAATCGGAAGTGCCTAGTGTTAGGGTTGAAATAATGGGACAGGACAAAACCCGTTATGACTGTAAGTTCCGTAAATGTGATAAGTTACAATTGTGTTCACAAAATCAATCTATTATAAATAGAGTAAGTAATTCGCACCTTTCGCATATCAAGCACTTGATTTGTACCGGCGCGAATGTGAAGCCTCGGCTACTTATTGGTGAGGATAATTATTTCCTGATAGCTCCACTTGAGGTTATACATGGAGACAGGAACTCGCTGTACGCCTCCCGCTGTCGGTTGGGTTGGACCGTCCATGGTCTCCACCGCGGCCGCACTCACTCTTCGAAGTCCGGGGTAAGTGACCAAAAAGTTTGCCATCTCGCTCACTCTCGCGTCACTGATGATATTAATGATGTACATAATTTTCGCGAACTTAATGAATTGATTAAACACTCGTTTGATTTCGACTTGATAGGAATCTCACCCGTATCGCGCGAGAATACGGATCATATTCGCGCTATTGAGATTTTAGATAAGACAGCTCGCCAAGTAGGTACACAGTGGGAAGTAGGTTTGCCCTTTACAAAAGATGTCTTTAGCATGCCTGACTCCTATCAGAATGCCTACTCCCGTCAGCAACTATTGTTAAGAAAGTTTCGTCAAAACGCTGACTACGCTGCCCGCTATAAAACTGAGATTACAAAATTGTTAGAAAATAATTATGCTCGACAACTTACTGATAACGAATCGCATTCCTCAGCTTGGTATTTACCGCACTTTGGTATTCAAAACATAAACAAACCTGAAAAGTTAAGAGTTGTTTTTGATGCAGCGGCAAAAGTAGATGGCCTGTGCCTTAATGATTATTTATTAACAGGACCGGATTTATATAATTCACTCTACGGAATTATGCTTAGATTTCGTGAGAATAGAATTGTTATCATTGGAGATATTCGCGATATGTTTCTCAGGGTGAAAATTCGCCAGGAAGACCAGCATGTACTTCGATTCTTGTGGCAAGAATCCTCGGAAAGCCCGTTAAAGGTTTGTTCGATGCAAAGCCTTATTTTCGGCGCTACATGCTCACCGTTTATTGCGCAATATGTAAAGAATAGAAACGCTTTAAAATATGAGGATTTAAATCCCGAAGCTGTTCAAGTAATTTTAAATAATTTTTACATGGATGATTGTTGTTACTCGACCTGCGACGAAAATAAAGCTATTGAGTTAATTCGTGATATAACATTGATTAACAGCAAGGGTGGCTTTGAAATACGAGGGTGGTCTAGCAATAGGAAACAGGTTTTAGACTCGGTACCTACAGATGCACTGGCACGCTCAGCTGTTCAGTCAAACATGGAGCTATGAATGCCAGTGAGCGCACGCTAGGATTGATATGGCATCCCGCCGAGGATTCATTCGGGTTTCAGATTTCGTTAGATAAAATACCGAACGATATTTTAAATGGTTCTACGCCGCCTACTAAATCGAAAATGCTCAGCATTATTATGTCTATTTATGATATACATGGGTTTTTATCGCCGTTTGTTATAAAAAGTAAAATCATTTTTCAAGATGTGCACAGGTCGAAAGTTGATTGGAAATGCCGCATCCATTCTGCCGAACAAATTAAATGGGTAAAATGGTTAGATGAATTAAAACTTTTAGAATCATTACGCATACCACGGTGGTATAACAACGTAGACAGTTGGACGCCGTGCTATCCCTTATCAGTAGGCATAGGTATTAGCGCCGAGTCTATTGTTAATAAACAACTGCACATATTCTGCGACGCTTCTTTGAAAGCGTACACTGCAGTTATTTATTGGCGTTTTATTCGAGCTGACGGAAATGTTTTGATTTGTTTTGCCGCTAGTAAGAGTAGGGTAAGTCCTCTCCGGCCCGTATCGGTTCCTCGTTTGGAGCTCCAGAGCTCGCTGACGGCTGCACGTCTCGCGGACACTATACAATTGAGATTTATCCCCCCTGGCGCCCCCGAACAAGGCGGTGCCTGGGAACGTATGATTCGCACAGTGAAGACGTCCCTGAAAGTAGTCCTGAAGGAACGCGCGCCTCATCCTGAAACGATTTCGACTTTGTTTGCAGAAGTAGAAGCGCTAGTGAATAGTCGCCCTATTACTCATGTGTCAACTGACGTTAATTATACCGAAGCCTTAAGCCCTAATCACTTTTTATTAGGTACATCATCGAACGGTCCCGCATTCGATTCGGTAGGTATGATGATACCGACCTATGTTTGCGTAAACAATGGCGTATCGCGCAACGGTTAACTGATATGTTTTGGGCTAGATGGGTTAAGGAGTACCTTCCTACTTTAATTCCTAGACAGAAATGGTGTAGGGAGCAGAGAGTGATGCGAGAGGGAGATTATGTTCTCATTTTAGAACCTAACTTAGAGCGCGGGTGCTGGCGGCACGGAGTGGTGAGTGCGGCGCGCGCGGGGGACGATGGACGCGTGCGTGTGGTGGACGTGCGCACTCGCTCTGGTGTGGTGCGACGTCCAGTAACGCGTGTCGCTCTACTTGAACCTTCATCGGATTGTTAGTGCTGAGCTGAACCTTTGTTAGAAGTTATCATTTTGTTTTCTTTTATTAGTTTTTTCTTTGTCAGTTCAGCACTAAGAGGGTGGATTGTAGACGACACACGTTGAAGATTTAATGTACCTAGATATTATATATATGGATGTATATAAATTTTAATAAATGGGATGACGTTGCGGGTGGACGCAGAACTTTGTGAAATATTATTTTTCTTAAAATGAAGTGGGTAGTTGGTACTCGAGCGAACGGGCGAACGATCGGCAACTCGACGTCGCTCCGTGAATAAAATTAAAATTAACGTGGTTTTTTGAAATATACACTGTTCTTCTGCCTGCATCCCAATCTCGTCTGTCGTGAACAAGCGTGGTTTTATTCGATCATCTACAAAGATTCTAACAACACTACTTATGATAACGTTTTAGTAATGTACATCATCACTTTTTCCTTCGAGAGACAGTGGTGAGCGCGATCCCGGATTTAGACTGTGAATACGGCTCGAAGAACGTTAGAGGTAAGTAAGGTGGAAACAGGCTTAATGATAACTTTAAGAGTGTATAATACCTCAAACTGCTAATTTTCAACTCCGCCGCCGGATGTCCATATCGTCTAAACTACTAATATTTAACTTTGAAATTGATAATGGTAAAGTTCAGGACTTAATCTATCGATCATATGTTTCGAAAACAAGATTCCATAAAATTATCTCGATAGAAAAAAATCGCAAAGATACCTCTAAATTTTTACTAAAACCTAAATTTCTCAATAAATACAGAAGTTCAGATCTTGACAATAAGCGTGGTAATAGAATTAAGTATAAGTAAATAAAAATGTTATAATATGTTTCGGTTTTTTCAAATAATGTCCTAATTAATAGGTAATGCTAAAACATGATTTTTGGACTTGCGTTGCAATGCCCTGTCCCGCTCTTATGAACGCAAAATCATATTATGTCTAGCCTTTTCACACAGAGTTGAGGTTGTATGGGCCCTTAACGCCGGTCGGCGAGCCCCGAGCCTCGGGCTCGCGTCGGTCGGCGAGCCCCGAGCCTCGGGCTCGCCCACAGAGTCTATTATACAGTGTGAGTCTGCATAAGGTGCACAAACTGAAATGAGGGAAACTACGCCCTATTTTATCGACGGAAAATGTGTTATTTTTTTTTATTTTCTTTAAATATTTTTTTTATAGCGTTTTTAAACTTTTTTTTCGCTACTCGGACCCCCATGTAAACAAAACGGTGTAACTTATAAACTAAACGATCAATTACTATGAAACAAACTCAGAAGTTATCGGAAATAACAGGAGCTCCTTACTGAATAAACATTGTGAAAAAAACAACGCTCAATTAAAAGCTATGATGTTTTTATTAAGCAAAATCAGCCTTTTTTTCATAGATTTTTGTAATAATTTTAAAATATCTCAATAAAATCATTACTTTTTCACATTTTTTTATGACGTTACTTTATTCTCCATTGTATTATCTATCTTATGGTAAAAATTGCTTGTTCCTATCTCAATCACAACGTTATTTATCGACTGTTAAAGAAAGGTACTCTCCGATCATGCTGCATCTCTCAATCATAAGGATGAATAATTTGGGGTTATAAAAACAGGAATAGGTGTTATTAAAATCATTTATTATTTAACATTTAACCTAGTGCATAAGGTTCTCAAAATGTCCACCTATTGCTTGTAAGCACAAAGTCGCACGATGCACTATTTGTTGCGTAGCTCTCCTTATCATGTCGGGGTTATTTTTTTATTTCATTCGCGCAATTAATTATGCGGTCCCGCAGATCATGTTCACTGTTGATGGAGGTGCTGTAGACGCGTTGTTTCATGGTCCCCCAAAGGAAGTAGTCAAGTGGCGTCATATCAGGTGAACGCGCAGGCGTTGCGCGCAGATGGCACTGGTTGCCTGTTAGGAAACGCAGCTATGTATGCTGCACGTGCAGCTCTGGCACTTCCTCGTGCAACTCCATAGTAGTAATGAATGTCAGCAATAATGTGCCGGGGTGAATTCGTTTAAACGCGGCATCGCACGATCAAAAACAAAGTAAGCAAACGAAAATTACAAAACACAACTAGCAACGGCGAATAGTTCGGAGCGACTGTCTGTCATGACAATTCACAGTCCTTGTGTCCTTTGCCCAGCTTTGGCAAAGGACACAAGGACTGTGTCCTTTGCCAAAGCTGGGCATCCTTACCCGCGCGCATTTGTAACAATAACTAACAAAAAAGGGTCTCTACCTGATGATAAGTGATAAAACAACGGTGCGTCACAAAACAAGACCTTTCTTTAACAGTCGATAAATAACGTTGTGATTGAGATAGGAACAAGCAATTTTTACCATAAGATAGATAATACAATGGAGAATAAAGTAACGTCATAAAAAAATGTGAAAAAGTAATGATTTTATTGAGATATTTTAAAATTATTACAAAAATCTATGAAAAAATGGCTGATTTTGCTTAATAAAAACATCATAGCTTTTAATTGAGCGTTGTTTTTTTCACAATGTTTATTCAGTAAGGAGCTCCTGTTATTTCCGATAACTGCTGAGTTTGTTTCATAGTAATTGATCGTTTAGTTTATAAGTTATACCGTTTTGTTTACATGGGGGTCCGAGCAGCGAAAAAAAAGTTTAAAAACGCTATAAAAAAATTATTTAAAGAAAATAAAAAAAAATAACACAGTTTCCGTCGGTAAAATAGGGCGTAGTTTTCCTCATTTCAATTTGTGCACCTTATGCAGACTCACACTGTATTATACTGAAAGGCTCGCCCGACGGTATATTCCGACGAGAGGAGGACGTGAAAAAAATTATTTCGTGAAATATAACTCATAATATGTGTACAATTTATCAAAAGAAACTTAAAAACTAATTAAAATTGTAAATTATATACATTAATACTGATAAAAATAATAAATAAAAATTGAATGTTTGAATCAAACCATCTTTTGTGTTTATGATTACTTTAGTCTAAATGTTTATTTGTTTGTTGAGTAGGTAGGTACATACATAAATAATAATTTCGATATTCTATAATTCCAACTTTACTACATATAAGCTGTGTCGCCACACATATATACAAATTAACATGGATGTCCATTCTAAGACTCTGACGGTTGAAACTGAAACATTCCGATGGACTATATGAAATGCCTTTTGTTCTCCCGTTGCGTTGACGCTGTGGTGAGCTTACTTTACTTTTAAAAAAGGGTGTTTTTGATTTCTTATAGGAATTAATACACAAAGTCATAATAATTATGATGAAGAAGCTGGTTACAGACCTTAATGGTGATCAGTTGTGGAGGGAGATAATTTTCAGTTTCCCATGCAAAAAATAATAATTTCCTAGAGCCTATTTAAAATGGACAACTCTATCCGGGTAACCTATACCTACCTACTACCTCTGCAGGTAGGTAGGTGTAGCGTATGTGTGAGTGTGCGTGTATGTTTGATAGATGCCGACACCCAATTAGCGAAAGTTCTCAAAGCTACAATTTGTTCTATGATTGGCGATTGATAACCGTTTGAAAAATGTAATCGCATGCCTTTGATGTAATGCAAGTGTCAAAGATTTGTGGACAGACTTCATTTAATAACGGGAAGACTCATTCGGTAGTTTGAAGGTAAGTTAGTTGTGTAAGTTATGAATGTGTGAAGCTGCAGCTCAGCCCCTGGGTAGGTATATAACCTTTACCTCTGCATTTCGCTGCCAAGTGAGTATGGCGATACCCGCCAGATTCAAAGCTCTGTCAAGTAGTGGACATCAATGGGGAGGTTAATGGGGTGGATGGGAATATATCAATGGGCTGTGTAGATAGACAAGAAATAACAAACAGTTGGAAATAGACATAACTGTGTAATCTATCAAACAAACGACTTAGGTAAAGGTTATTTCTTATTAATTTCACGTAACTTCAACCATCAAATTGAAATGTGAATCTAGCCGTGGTTTTATGACAACGACACGACAATTTGCCTCAATGACGTTTTTCCCTTTTAAGAATTATGAATTTGTCCCTCTACAGTATATGTGACCATCATGGTCATCGTCCCTAGTGCAAGAAATAGCTGATTTAGGGTTGTCACTTCTTGGAAATCTGCTGTCCATGTTGAAACTAAAAATATTTTTTTTTTTTCAGAGATACCTTATGTCCCTACTTTTTTATGTCTCTTAATGGCGCACTTGCGCCAGGCTAGGTTAACACGGTTAACTCAGAGTTAAATTCTAATTTTGTGGTCCATGATTAAAATTTTAAAATTTTTATTTGCTGATGTAGTAGCGTTAAGTCAAACTAACCCTGGGTTAGTAGAGGAGAGAGCATGGTATAATGTTTTTACATACACATAATCGTCATAATAATAATAATGCTGGACAATCCACACAGTATCATCTAGCCCCAAGCTAAGCAGAGCTTGTGTTATGGGTTTTTATGCATAGAAAACGACCAGAACACCATGCGGACCTTCGCCCACCGCGCCACAGAGGTCGTCGTCGACGTTGAGTTACATAATTGAAGATTTCATACGGAACTTATTTAAAAATATTCTAAAGCCTGCGTTTATAATTCTACAATTCAAAAAAAACGATCAAATCAAATAAAGTGTTCCATCTTCGATTTCTTTTTTTCTCGGTCTTGTGGATCTCCAATGTTGCCCAGACTCTTACGAGACTGCTGTTCTCAGAGGAGAGTCCAATACTCAGTTAGTAACTAATTTTTATTTTATTGTATTATTCTCTTCTTTTTGTTTTGTATTTATGTGTGTGCAGCACGGTCTCCACGGAAAACCAGCGCTTGGCATGATCGGCTCTACCATAGAACATGCTGAGTGGAGTCCGATTTTGTCAGTCTTTTCAGTTTCTTAGTTTAAGGTTTATAATGTATTTTTATGTTTTTTCTGGCAAAATAAAATTTATTTGATTTGATTTGATAAAGAGGTACATTAAAGTGGCTAAACTAAAGTTACTTAGAGTACCTACAACAATAATATTTTCTTAAATTCTAGTTCTAATTTGTTTCTATGATTTGATTGCAATTCTTAATAAAATAATTCAATTATGACAATATCTTTGTAATTATTACGGAAACAAAGTTTTGGAGTGTTGTGTTGTGGAAATACCCTCGCTACGAATGGCAAGTGTAAAAACATAAAATAACAAAACTATAATGTTAGTAATGAAAGCGGTAATGTTATGTACATAATTATGTACTTGCGACCCGCCACGAGGCGTCCTCGTACGGGTTTTAAAAAAAACATCAAAAATAATTAACACACTATTTCATAAATATTTTTAAACTTTCGCGATCTGAACACATAATTATTAGTACTATTTTAACGGGTATTTATCGCGTTTATTTAAAATAAACCTGTTGATACGTCCTGAAAAATAGGTAAATAACTCTGCGAATTCTTCGACCTTTTTCGAAATATTTCGAAAAGTATTAAACCTATCGAAATTTCAAAACTGTTTTTGAATGTGCAAACCAATACCTTTCATTTGATACTACTCTCGACTCTGTAGGTTCCATTTAAAATTTCGATTTCATAATTTGTACTGAAAATCTTCATTATGATTTTTCATTTATTTTCATTTATGTGTATAAATATGTGCGGGCGCACAAAATGTATTATTATTTTAAATTTCAAGTCAATAGCTGCAGTAGTTTCTGAGATATTAACTAAAAATCCAAAAAATAAAAAAAATAAAAAAAATCCAGCCTAAGGATTCAAAACACAAAACAGACACAAAGCGATCCCATGAGGGTTTTGAAACCGATGTCAAAACCCTAAAAACAAGTGGTAGTTTCAAATAACGCTGCCCACGCTTCGCAGAGGCGATAGCTCCAGTACTTCAGTCATCCGTGACCACGACAGTGTGTAAACCTGTTGAAACGTCGGGAAAAATAGGTAAATAAACGCAATAAATACCCGTTAAAATAACACTATTTCATATTTTAACATATATAAAAGTTTTTTTCAAAGTGTTTTCATTTGTGACCTAATAATTAGACAGGTATCGCGGAGTCTTAGATGATTTTGTAATTGTATTGATATTAGATTTGTTCTGTATTCATACCTGCACTGCCTTCCTAAATATAATAATTTATTATGAGATATGGTTGCCTGGAAGAAATCGCTTTGAAACATTTAGTTTTATTTTGTCTTAGGTAGTCATAAGATTTTGAGAATAAATAATTATCATCTTATCTAACTTATCCTGTACAAAGGTCTTTGCTCACTTTGCTCTGCTGTCATAATTTCCGCAGCGTTCGCGATCTACGGATTTTTTTATGTAGTTTTCACACGTTGCGTTTTATTATTCTAGTTTACATACTAAAATTATTTTCATACGAAAAATTTAAAGGGTTTTTTTAGCATACTTCAAGAAAATTAACTCACTGGTTATAAAAATACATAAAAATAGCTAAAAACTACGACTTCCTTTTTATCCGATAAAATATCTAGAAATACATACTTCGATTCATTGTTCTATCAGACCTTCCATAGGTACTGAAAATGTCTTCCTACGTTAAGAAGTTATAGACATTTCCATACCGCAAAGTCTTAAAACTAAAGTATTTATTCAGTGCGTCTTACCACGCTTTTTCATAAAAAGTTACAAAAAAGAATTTTATAAACTTCAACTTATTTTTATCTTTAATTTGTGTCACTTGTGAAAAATCATCAAACACGTGTTTAAATTTATTATTTTATCACTATACACTGAAAATTTTCATTTTAACAGATTCAGATTCAATAAACTTTATTTCCAAGCTTACAAAATAAGCACTTAGACGAGTCAAATTAGATACAGTTAACTACTATAAAAAAATAAATACATAAGTTGTTATTGAATTCTTTTCACTTAATTTTTTTGTCCACCAGTGGAAGAAGTGAAAATGAAACCGGTAGTACATTAATATCTTAATAAGATATTACACTAGCGGTTTCATTTTCACTTCTTCCAAAACAAAACAGTCATGTCAAAACAGACATTTTATTATGTCACATAATATGTGTCTAATAAAATGTCTGTTTTGCCTATCTATGTAATTCTTAACTGAATCTGATTTCTTTTCACATGCATGTCGGTGTGGAATGGAGCGACATCTGGCCAAGCATTACTTAGTATCATTCATGTGATCATCTATAGAGTAAAAGACTTTCTTGATAAGATTTTGTTTTATGTATTCTTTAAATTTACGAACAGGGAGCTCAGTTGCTTCAGATAGAAGCTTATATAGTTCGACCGAAACCGCTGTACCGCTCCCTAAGAAAGTGCGGCGAAGTGGGGACGAGGAAAAAAGAGCAAGAATACACATGAGATCGATATTGTCGGATATATCTTACGATATCGTACCAATATAAACAATATTTTTGTTTTATATATTATATCGATATGTTTATATTTTTTTATAACTAAATTATCTACAGATATTCTGACAGAGCTTCTGCTTCAACTTCATCTTCCGTTTCGCCATCGGAATTTGAATCAGAGTCGTTCTGCAAATTTACAATTAATGGATCGATAATAATATCAAATCTACTATCGCGATCCCAGTAATTGTTTTCATTTTTTTGGACATGATCATCACATTTCTGCCATTTTTCCGCCGTGAACTCCGAAAACAATGTATTCAATAAGTTTATCTTTTCATCTAGAGAAGAGTTAATATGGTTATGAGCTATATTGTTTTTAATATCAGCCCAGACTAACTCTATGGGATTCAAATCCGGATGGTACGGCGGTAATCGTAGAACAGTATGTCCATTGGCTTTCAGGAGTTCATCAATTCTGTACACGGGCTCTTTTTGTGTATTATCGATAAGAAGTTGCAGTTGAGATTTTGTCATAGCTTCCGAAAATTCAACATTGTGGCGCCGTAACCAGTTCTGCATTTCGGTTTTGAGGCTTGCTATGGTTGGCTTCTTGTCAACCTGAACGCTGTGGTAAGACGCGTTGTCCAAGACAACCACAGAATTCGGAAGCAATTTATCTTTTAACTTTTCATCTACCCACTTATAAAAAGTAGGCCCGTTCATGTCTCCATGATAGTCGCCGGTCTTAGCATCTGATTTGAATATCGTCAATGCACCATCAACCAAGCCATTTCGACATCCAGCGTGAAGAATTACCAAACGCCGTCCTTTTCCAATATCAGCATGAATTCCAGGTTCGGACGATGATTGCCAACATTTGCTTACATGGTGACTGGCGTTAATGTATGTTTCATCAAGGAAATATATGTTGCGGTTTTGCGTTCTGTAATTTCTGATTTGTGTTAAGTATTTTTTCCGCCACACTACAATATTAGGCTGCTCTATAAGGAGATGTCTCTTCGATTAGAAATTCTCGTCCACAATTTAATATGCCATCTTGTTTCAAACTTGAAAGTAACTTACGGACACTTGGCACTCTTTTTTCAAATTCATAAAACTGATGAATTTTTCTTCTGATAACTCCTAAATCAAAATCATCAACAACATGTTTTTTCTTTATAGTTTTTGGTTGTTTTGGCGAATTAAATTTCAATCGGCCCAAATTTTCAGTTGATGAATTGCCCTCTTTTATCACATTTCTTGCGGTTTTTTCGCAGTACCCCGTAGCGTCTGCCACGATTTTGGCAATATTTGCATCACTTTTATATTCAAACCTCTCTCTGTCTGCTTTTCTTTTCTTAAAATATTCGGCCACTTTAAAAATTATGGCCTTGATATCACGAGATAGCGCTTGGCCCATCTTTGGATATTTATCTCATGTGTATCTGACATAGACCGTCCGGTACAAAGGCGACCTACTGCCGTGAGCGTCGACGGCAGACTGATGGATCGGAGCGGCCGATACTTCCCCCCCGTCTCGCCGCGCGCATACCTCAGGAGCGGTACAGCGGTTTCGGTCGAACTATAACAGAAGCGCACGCAATTTCTGATAAATGACTTCCCTACCGTATGTACCACCCTAGATTAAGAGTCGTCTAGATAAACTGATATTTTAAAGTAAGCCTCTTTGCAAAGAATATTTTTGACCATCTGTTAGAATTTATTTAAAGATAATTTTTGCAACTCACTGTTTTGTTGTAGAAGCGTATACATCGCCCTTTAAAACGAATAGTGGGCACAGCCAGTTTTTTCTTATTTCTAATATTTAAATTATGTATATCGCTATGTAATTATGTCAATTTCTTTGAATTTTGAATTTTTAAAAGTTGTGTACTAATGTCTAGTTAGCTAGTTGAAATGTCTAAGCATGACAAAATTTAATTCTATAAAAGCAATCGCCGCGCTCTTTCAATCTCATCATCCGGCAGTCAGACCCTAGTTCGATTAATTCAGCTTTTGCATTGATTAGTATCAGATCAGTATTCTGTGCACAATTCTTCATGTTCTGCCGTACCTATAGCTCGGATTAGCTCAAATCGAAAAATCTGTTCAATAAACGACCTGTCGAGAAACGAATTTGCCGAATTACGAATCCACTGTCCTACACTGAACGAACGCTACAAACTTTTACTGCAAAGACGTATGGATAAAAACAGTAGGGCACAGAAAAGTTGTACACACGTGTTTGAAAATAGCGCTAATCGATAAATGCCGCTCCAAGGATTGTAACAGATTGTCTTATTTCTACCACAATCGAGTAGAAATGTGACCGGACGATATCCCGCAGCATTTGATAATTTCTAAGCAAATAAACCGTTACAGGGACGTTGTTAAAGTCATGGGTGGTTTTACTGACTGCCTACTGGTTGTTCGTACAATTGCAAAAAATGGAATCACTCCGCTTAGTTTTTCATTTTTTCTTAAAGAACACATTTATCTAGTTTTATCATTTAATTCCCTTTTTAGGGTTTTGACATCGGTTTCAAAACCCTTATGGGATCACTTTGGGTCTGTTTTGTGTTTTGAATACTTAATATCTCAGAAACTACTGCAGCTATTGACTTAAAATTCGAAATAATAATACATTTTGTGCGCCCGTGCAGATTTATAGAAAAAGAAATGAAAATAAATGAAAAATCAAAATGAAGATTTTTCAGTACAAATTTTTAAATCGAAATTTTAAATGGGACCTACAAAGTCGAAAGTGGTATCAAATGAAAGGTATTGATTTGTACATCTCAAAACAGTTTTTGAAGTCTGTTAAAATAATAGTTTTTGAATTATGGTCAAAAAAGGGGAGGGGGATAATTTTCTAAAGGGTTAGACTACCCCACCAAGTTGGGTATCAAATGAAAGGTTTTCACTCGCACATTCAAAAAATTTTTTGAAATTTCGATAGGATTCGATCTTTTCGAAATATTTCGAAAAAAGTCGAAAAAATTACCATTCTCCCACCCCCCCTATCTCCGAAGATTGCAGAGTGATCAATGTAAAATGTACTAAGCGTTTGTAGATATAGATCTATATTTTACAGGAAAAATATAGAGAAGTCTGAAAAAATAATACTTTTTGAAATATGGTCAAAAAACTGATTTTCATACAATAGCCCACATTGTATGAAAATCAGTTTTTTGACCATATTTCAAAAAGTATTATTTGATTGAGAACAATATTAAATCAAAGGTACGGATTGGGACAGTTCAAAACAGGTTTTAAAAATCGTCTAAGTTACATATACTTAGTGAAATATGTTGAAAAAATCGAAGAAAAAATCTAGGTACCTATACCTACCCTTACCTACCCACTAATCTCTGTAGTATCGGTAGTTCCACAGCGCTCCAAGAATTTTTGTGAAAAGTAATGTATCCTGGGTAATCCATACATCATCATTTAGCCACAAGCTAAGCAAAGCTTGTGTTATTGGTACTACTACGATAAGTGTTATAGTTAATAAAGTATAGTTATCACATTAGATGATTTAATTTTCGGGACGTAGAAAAGGACTAGAACACCCGAACAAATAATCTGCAGATCGTACAAATATTAGTCCCGAGGTAGGAATCAAACCGCAACCTCCTGCGTCGTAACCGGACCCTGGCCCACCGCGCCAAGAGGTCGTCAATATACGCGACAAAAGTTCAAAACCCTCGGCGCGCGAGTTACACTCGCACTTGTCGTACTTGTTTATTATTGAAATTAAATTTTAAACACGCAAGTAAACACTTTTTATTTCATTCCAAGGTCTAGCCTGGTAAATAAGCTTTCTAAAAATAATTAGGTATCATGTTATCAAATCTTTAAAAAGTGTAAAAATCCGGAATCTCTCTAAACATGGTTTATGTGAGACTCCGAGAGGCGGAAACACTCTAGTTTAGATATTTTTAAGAAGTGTACAGAAAGCACCATCACTTTTAGGTCATCCTAAATTAGAAATTTAGGTTAGGAATCGTAAAACAACAGAATTGCTACCAGTTACAAATTATTTAAAATATCTGCAGCAACTTTTCAGTAAGATTTACGAATTATTGTTTCTAGAGACATACAAAACACTTATAAACTAGTATAAGTAACACCTGGATCAAATATCTGCAATTATAATGCAAACATTCAATTCATATTTTTCACCATTTGTACAAATATTTTTAAATGTACCTAAGTAAACACAAAATCTGTTCAAATCTCTCTCTAACAGACAACACGTCTAAAACTTTCAGTTTTCAATAATACCTATTAATACTATGTACTTACATGTTTAGTGTCTACCGAGTTAGGTACTTAGCTACTACTAGCTCCCTTTAAAAATAGTAATTAATAATTTGTCTGATTGTTTATATTACTCGGTAAACAATCATTAAGATAAGTAATGTAGTGGTCCACCATATTGAATCAAGTTGTATGAATGACACCAACCAAGCACAATACCTAAGAAGTAAGTACGTCGGGGGCGCGGCGCCGCGGATGCTGACCCACAGACTACCTACACTGGAACCTAAAGCTAAAGTGAACTGTCTGTAAGTAAACACAATTATATAAACACACTCACGGATATTACAGTCACACAGAATTATACAGCATTGCACCAATTTCAACAGTGTAGCAGCAGATAAGTAAGTACAAGAACTAGGTGTTGTATTATATTAGGTAGGTGCCCTAGGTACGACGCGGTACCTAGCGCACAGTCGCTAGAATGTTGACGATGTGCTATAGTCTCGCTGTGAAACAGGAAAACATTCAAATGAGATGTTTCGGTTAGTGACAAGGGTGAGGATCTAAACACATAAAGAGTTGGGGCGAAGGGGGGTGGGGGGTGGGGGGTAACAGATGAAAGACGCAGACAAAGGGCAAGGAACACATAAAAGGGTAAGATCTTTTGAAGCTTATTTTGCGTGATCGTCAAAATTTTGCTCAATTATCATTCATGTTATTTGTAATTTCGCGCCTTGTTTCGATTCGTTCAAGCCCTAATCGTATTTGACGTAACCTATGCCTAACTTGTCTCTGACGTTTTGCGTGAAAGCGTAAATGATTTTCCTAAGTTCGTCCCACACATCGAGTCGGGTGCATGGTCGGAACCGATATTAACTAAACCTAATATAAAGCACAGAAGACGAGACAAAACAAATAGTAAAATAAAAGTGTGACTACGAACAATCGCGCGCGGAACGCGTGGCGAACGCACGGATTGTCGCAGCCAACGAACGAAACATTCAAGACAAACATACAGATATGACATACACATAAAGATTAAAACGAATACACAAGGGATTGAAAGAAAAGATAAAAAGCTCGAGCGTCCGCCGGCAGCCGTCCGCAGGCGCGGCGGGCGCGCGGGGCCGGCGCGTGCGGGTCGCAACAGAAGGCAAGGGGAACAGTACGGGGCGCGGGGGCCGAGGGCGGGCTGTCTCACACTTACCATGGTGTAAAGGAATTCCAGAACTCGCTAGGAGTGGCGGACACACGGCGGCACAGGGACACAGAAAGACAGGACAGATTACTACACAGATACCTACTCCCGCAGTGCAACCGTCCGCACAGGGACCGCTGCACTCGTCTAACTTGGTTACGTTGCGTTTAACACTTGTTTACATCTCATTAATATGCAAAATGCAACTCCCCGACAAAGCGTTTGCATTAGAACACAACCACATCGTGTTACTTTAATGTTACATTGCGAACGAAATCAGAATTCTTTGGTTTACTCGAATATAGGTAACATGTAATAAACAGAACAAGCTGCACAGCAGCGGCGCGTGCGGCGCGGGCTGTGCGCGTCCCGTCTGCGGCGGGCGCGGGGAACAAATGCCGGAACGCAATATAACCACTCTAGACTCTTCAACTCAAACAAAATACTGAAGCGGCTCGTGTTTTAATGCAAACAAACTTTTAGAGGCGCTTTTGCATATTAAGCAAGGTGGGTTGTCTACTTTAGAGTTATTCAGTTTTGCTTTGTCTGGTATATCAAAGAGATTTAAAGTTTTATACGCACACGGTAGTTCAGCAAACAAAACTAAGATTTGAATACAAACTCATATCATGAAAGACGCTTTCGATATTGTTCTGATTGAAAGGCAAGAGTTGTACATTATGTAGTTAAGTTACTGAGTAGTGAGTGAGTACGCATGTACTCGTACGTCGGCAGCGCGGCGCGGCGGCGCGCGGAGAACGACGCGGGCGCGGGTTTGTCTCTCATGATGCGAGCTGTTGCAACACAACAGAACTGAACGGGACACGGCCTGTCCGATTACTTTATCAATGAGAAGACAAACGAAACTATTCGGAAGCTGTTGAGCGCTTTTTGAATTTTGTTATTTTTAGACGCATTTTGTTATTAGACATACAAGGTAGGGTTAGACACACACAAGGGATTACATTAGACAATACACAACACATCGGATCTGGTGTGAAAAATAATAATACAATAAATAATATGAAATACAAATTAAATTTAATAACATTGCCACCATGCAAGGTTTGCAAACCAAAAACCAAATTATAAATTTGTATATAAAACGTACGCTTTAGAAAACAGAGGAAAATCAAATCACTTCCAACGCATGGTAAAATAATGATCTGCAAGTAAGTTTTAATCGTTCAACGAAATCAAAATAACCACACCAAATCCAGGGACGGGTCGGGAGGATGACTAGGAGGGGGCGGGGGCTACTCCTACGACGGGACATTCAATACTACTTCTTCTCTTCTCACAATCACACAGTGACTCGACGAATACTCTCAATCTAAAATCATTGTAAATACACTCGATTATCATCATGAACTGAGCTGCTGGATCGTTTCTCGTTTCCTTACAAACGACATCCAGCATTTTGATAGTACAGACAGTTAGGAGCCTCAATTCGCATTATTTTGTTCGATTTGGAATATCGTTTACAATAAATGTATAAACCGATCTGCCACTCCTTGCATTGTGTTATCCAATGAGTTTCTTTTATGACAAATTTTGTCGTTTTATTGTTGCACATTAACTGATAATTAATAATATTCCATCGCCTGGATGTATTTTACAAGGAAACTGAGGAAGCGATCAGTGCGTTGCGTAGTCATCGAAGTGGACATGACGACCGGAGACTAAGCCTAGTGTGCTGTGTCAGGTAATGTAATGGGGGTAGGGGCTCACCTCTCGGAGTACTCGTCCATGTGCGCGTAGCTCTGCACGGAGTTGTCCTCGATGAGGAACTTGACGCGCTGGTAGAAGGAGGCGGTGACGGAGGGCGGCTGCTTGCGCAGCAGCACCTCCACGGGGTCGTTGGAGGCGAGGCACATGATGTGCTCGGCGCACTCGGGCCGGCTGCAGCACTCCGAGTCCGAGCAGTCCGTCATGCCGTCTGGACAACACACACCGCCCTTCACAGACACTATCCTCTATTCCTATACATATCGCATACCTACATATTCCTTTTATAACAAAATCTGTTCTGCTGTAATATATCAAAATAATTTATTTAGATGTCTCTTTAGTATAAATTGAGATTTTTCATCGTCAAACAAAATTATTTGAAAATATGTCGAAACCCGTTTTTTACCTAAAACAGTCAGTAGGAATGCGTTTTAACTAACATGCATAGCTCCCGCATGCTAGACAATGGGAGAAAGTGAAGTTCTTAAAACATCGGATTGCAAGACGTCAAAGATAGCTCTTTACATTTATTTTGAACCTTATCGCTCTTTCTATCTCGACAAGTTACCCCACAAAAAATACTAAATAACAGACAAAAGAGTGCCATAATAAGCCGTAATAGCTATAAATAATAATACACTAGTAGCTTCATAGTAACTACTCTAGTAGCTTCATAGTAACTACTCTAGTGCTATAATAATACTCGTAGTAGCTTCTTTAGATACTGTTAACCTTAATATTCGAGGCACTCAACCTATCTTATTGTCCAGAGTAGTGATATCTGCAATTACGGTTTATTGATGATCTTTGATTTATTTATTTAGTAGATTATTGATGAGATATAGGAAGGGACATATGACACTACCCAGTGGTACTCCCATCTTATTCAGCTGTAGTTTAGTTGTAGAGGTTACCTTAACTCCTAACTGTATCAACATATTTTCGTCTGTGATTTAAGAAAGATTTAAGCTAGAAGTTCGCTATTCCTCTTATTCCATACTTATCTAACTTTATTTAATAGTAACTTATGATCAATTTAATGAAAAGCTTTGCTCATATCGAAGAAACGTCCAACAACGGGTACGTAATGGTTGAATGATTCAGTCGGATGTTTGATAAGCAAGCTGTAAAATGATATTTCCTGAAACCAAATTCATTTTACCGTAGTCGTTCTTTAACAAAACCTCTGCAGCATTACCTTTTCAAATAATTTGGAGAACTTTGGTATCAATTTGGGCTGCAATCAGCGATGCACATCATCATATCATAGTATGGTAACGTTAAGGACCGGAGAACCGAAAAGCAACATGTCCTAATGGGTTTCTCAGTAAAGTATCGGGCGAGGTCGGCAGAGAGATGCTCACCTTCGTCGTTGTCTTCGTTGTCGTTGCAGACCTGCTCGAGCGCCACGGAGCAGTCGGCGCCGGCCCAGCCCTCGGCGCAGGCGCACGTGTACACGCCGTCCTCCAGCAAGCACTGCCCGTGCCGCGAGCACGCCGCGCCGCAGCCCGCTGCGATACCACATCTACTAGTCACACTCAAATAGGTGATGATTGGTGTTCAGCATAAAGCTTTCATGTTACGGTGCCGTACATGTACCCACTGAATAAAACAGTTGCGAACAATCAGCGCAGCATTGGAGTTCTTATGTCTACGGTCCCTTTAACACCGACAAACACACTCATTCAGTGAAACTCTCACGCCATGCCCGTCCTGTGTGCTCACTACCAGCTATGCACTAGCAGTACGTCTAGCACCTATCATATCACCCATGGTGCTGTAAACGCATCCCAGTAGTTCAATTGCATTATTATGTGTATATGTATGTCTTGCTTCATCTATCTACATGTATGTAATTTCTTCTTGGTAGTAAAGTTTTTCTGCTTTGCTATAGCGTGATTAGGGCATGAATCTCGGAATCTCGGAATATCGCAATATCGGAATCTCGGAAGGCGAGTTCCGATATAATTATTCCGATATTCAATTATCCAATATCGTAATATCGAAATCAGATTTTTTTTCTATATGCCTTTTTATAAACCTACTTTTTAGCTCCATTTTAGCGCCGAGCGGAAAGCGCTATTACCAGCTCAAAATAACACTTGATTTTATTTTATTGTTGCACAAAATGTCTTTTTAAATCCATTTGTCAAATCCAAACTTTCGCATTTCCAGACGTTGTTGGGTGTGATTGTTACGTCAGTTTGTAGTAAGTCAAAAATTAATAAAGGTTGTAGACTATGGGACAGCTTATGAGAAAAAATTCATACTTTTTAAAAGTTCTAGTTAATAGTCAGCTCTGTCTATACATATTTACGTTTTCATCGTGTTTTTTGTATAAGTTGCAAATAAAAATATTCTATAATCTTGATAACATTCCGATCTCATCCGGTAAAAAGAGTCGGATGTATCCCCATAGCGTGTTATTTGTATGAGTTGCAAATAAAAATATTCTATTCTATATATCTCTTCTATATCTATCTTGATATCATTCCGGTCTCATCCGGTCAAAATAAATATTCATGTCTTGATTTCTAATAAGTAATTCTTCTTCCTAATTGTTGATTTTGCTAAAATTATATACAGACAGATAGTTCCTAAATAAAACAAC
>CAWVOY010000331.1:0-14984 GCA_963931895.1 Eupithecia pulchellata | reverse complement strand
TGGTACAGACAGAAGCATTAATTGGTAACCCCCCTAATAGCTAAAGTTTACATTGCAAATCACTGTACGATTTACAAATCTTTTACTCAAATACTAAGAAACAAAAACGTAACACCCAGTGGGAATCGAACCAGACATCCAATCGCTCACATGACAAGTAATGCACGCACCAACCAACTAAACCAACGAACCAGTTATCAGAGCGTCGAAATTTTATGTTATTAGTGTTCGACAGCGGATTTTTATTTATGAGATCTCTTTACACTGGATAAGAAAAAAAAGAAGTATTTGAGGGTAGATTTAAATATAATCTTGGTGAATAATGAAAAGGTCACTAGCCATACTCAATTCTAGTCTTGACTTACTGGTTTGAATCATAAATGAATTGAAGAATACTGAAGGAAATTATGCAAATTAAGAATTTTGTGAGAACTAAGATCGCGGTGCTATTCGAACAGCAAATGAGTAATCAGGAGATTGCTCGTTAGCTTTGAATTACGGTAAGTTACAACTTATTATTCTTGTGTCATAATCATTACGAAAACAAATACATATTTTTTTAGTAAAACCTTGTTATCTTTAACTTCATTTAAGTATTGATTTGTTGTCTTACAGATAAAAACCGTGCGCTTAAGTGTAATGTGGGGATGTGAATGTAAGAAGCAATGGCAGATAAACAACAGGAGTGTATTACAAATCAGTGAAGTCGCCACAATAATATTGTTGACATTCACTCTACTGCTCAACAATATTTGATATCAACATCAACAGAAGGCATTTGCATGCAGCTGATATACTTACACAATTATCGAGCAGCAAAAATAGGACTGTCTGCTGAACTCCATCGTAGGGCATGAATAACTTTAGGTGATAATACTGATAATTCTCAACAAATTCGAACACCTTTATCTCTGATTATTTCATGATAATAATAATATTTTTAGCAAGTTAGTATTAACACGAACTAAATAAACATTATAACAGTTGATTTTTTTTCTTTTTAGGTTTTGGAGATGGATATCCTCTATGGGTCCTGGAGAAATAGTAAAAATAACTGGGCGCATGAATGACGAGCTTGAAAGTGTTGAAGGTTACTACGCGGATCGCGTATCCAGAAGCCCAAATTTATTTTGTCCATGATAATTGTGCAGTGCATCGTACGCGGATGGTTTCTCAAGGGTTGTTCATCTCTACAAGGCATTACTGTTATTTCTTGGACATCTAAAAGTTCGGACCTAAATCCGATAGAAAATATGTGGGGTCAAATGGTTTTAAATTGAGATCCGATCCGTTAGCGCTATTAAGCGATAAGTATCACTAAATATAAAGGACGATAAATATCACTACCTACTAAACCCTAATGTAATTTTACCTTTTAACATTGTCAGAAAAACTCCATTTGACCTCATTTATTTTCAAAACTACCTGATTATTTAGTATTCCATGATTTACACGAGATCCAAATTGTTTAATTCATTAGATTAGCAAAGTAAACGAAAATCTAATGAAAACATGACATGTGTATTCTCGAGCACTAAATCGAAAATGGAATATTATTTTTCAGGATAGGAAGCTATTTGTAAGTAGGCTAAATAATAAAATAAAACATTAATTAATTTTTTTGTTTTTGTTTGTGTAGGCAAATTTTTGAAAAAAATAAACGTAATTGTTTACCTGAAATTATTATTATTGTTTTATTTTATCAATTACTTTAAATTCATACTAATAGACAAAAACTTCACTATTACACATAAATAAATGTCATTACATTACTAAAATTAAGTAGTAGTTAAAAAACAAAAACATCCACTGCAAGGATTCGATGACGATCATTACGATGTGCGGTGACAGAATCTCGGTTACACTAACCACTACACCATAATTACATGTGATACAGGCTCGAAATTTCAGTATCGTTACTCCTGATAAAAGAAATGTAGGTGTTGAAAAAAACATTTGTTTTTTATTTAAACAATTAAACAAACTTTATAAAAAAACAAAAAAAAAAAAATAATGTAAATTAAAATGAATATATAAATCTTCACGGGTTTGAACCTACATGCTACTGAATGATAACTATGACATATTCTGTGAGGGGGTTACCAATTAATGCTTCTGTCTGTACATTTTATTCGTTTGCGCTTTTGGAGTTGGCAGCCCTCCAAACAAAAATTTTGACATTCTTGCTTGTGCCGTGCGTAGCGAGCTCAGCAATCGAAAACAAAACAAAACAAGCAAACAGCACAAAACAAGACTCAAAAAAATAAAAAGCCAACCAACCAATGTCTGGATTTGTGTTGATGGACGATTATAATTACGTTTGTGTAAATTAACTAATTTTGGCTTTTGCTAGTTTATATGATTTGTAGATGTTCTAACAGCAATCAGATGCAAAATCTTCAGTGCCGTCTTCATTTGTTTTCATTATGACAAAGCGACGAAGAATACTTTACGCTGACAAAGTAATACAAAATGCCATTCATTTGTTTTGTTTATTGATGTTCCTGCAACTGCGAGGTAAGTCACTATTTGCTACTAAAGATCGTTGCTAGCAGTTGTCTAAAAATTGTTGTAATTACTCTACCTTTTTCTTGGATCAATTTTAAATAAGACTCTTTACCTCCTGACATTTAACAAACGTGTATAGGTACTTAAAAATTTACTTATTATTTCAGGATATTATTCAATACCCAGCAATCCTTTATTGTTATACTCAACTGCATCAGACATCCGTGTTGCGAACATATCCAAACTTAGTAAAGTCAATATTGTGGTAAAAAGTTTAGAACAGGGTGCTGCAGTAGACTTTCTGTATAGAAAACAGCTTCTGTGCTGGTCAGATCAGAGTGCAGAGTTAATGCAATGTATGAAATACAATGAAACACATATCGGTGAAGGGGTAAGTGTTTTAGATTAATATAACTACATAGAATTTCAAACTCTAGTAAGTTTATGAGAATATTTGGTTATCTTCATAGGCTGATATTGTATCCTTAATGTCTCTGTCAAGGATCATAATATAATCAGATTTCTATTCCTTTCCTTCAGGTTACCATTGTGTCTGAGGGATTGATAACACCTACTGGTATTGCAATAGACTGGTACACAGAGAAAATATATTGGGCAGACGGAGAGACAAACAGAATAGAAGTTATTGACATAGAGCAGAAGCATAGAAAAGTGTTGTTCTGGTCTGAAGTGGATCTAGCCCGTGCCATTGCCGTAGTTCCTGATAAAGGGTGAGAATGATGATTATTTAAATTCTTATATATATTATTGAAGTACCTGAACCTTATTCTTTCTGTGGCTTTTTAGGGTGTTATGGTGCTTTTTAGGGGGGGGGCCTATGTCTAGCAGTGGACTAGTATAAACTGTAAATTGTATTATGTATTTCTATGAGCAGCAGTGCTAGAGTTTGTGCTCTAGCATGTGACCATATCCATAATATTCTGCTAAATTAAAGCATTGCTATTTCCGACTGACTTCTATTGTTATACATGACATACTGAGATTTTTCTCACTACAACATTGTATTGTTGGTATGTTTGTACTTAATACTGTTTTAAGTAAGCAGATGATTTTAAATATGGGTATAAATAATATTTTTATATGGTAATGAACTTTTTGCTTTCAGTTTGATGTTCTGGACAGATTGGGGTGAGGTGCCTAAAATAGAAAGAGCCGGGATGAATGGTGACCCTACCACTCGTAGAATTATTGTCAAAGAAGAGATATTTTGGCCAAATGGCATAACAGTAGATTATTCTTCTGATATAATTTATTGGTTAGATGCAAAGCTCTGTTTTATTGATGCTGTAGATTTTAATGGTGGGAAAAGGAAAAGAATTGTTAAAAGTGGCCTTGTTTACCCTTATGCATTGACATTCATTGATGACAAATTATTTTGGACCGATTGGAAAACATGGTTTGTATATTGGGTTGCTAATTATTTTTTATCCAAAAACAAACTAAATTTTATATCTATAGCAAGAAAAGTATATAAGTTTCTTTGCTCTACAGATTGGATAACTATTTTGAACTATTACAGGGTCATCCACACATGGGATATGACAACTCACGGCCCAGTCAAGGATCTTTTAAAACAAGCACAAGTAGTTCCTGTAGATGTTAAGGCTTATAGTAGCAGCAGGCAGGTTATGCCACAAAACTACCCATGTAAAGATAATAATGGAATGTGTTCACATTTGTGCCTTTTAAGTCCTGTTGAACCAGGTAAGCAAGACAACAGTCTAATTCCCTTCTCATTTAAATGTCTAAAATCCATCCTACTCATTGAGATTATATAGAAAATAATTCACATTGTTATAAAACCGCATAGGTAAAAATAAACATCATTTATTTAAACAACTAAAATGGATCTTCATGAACTTAATTAGCTGAATAGTAACTTAATAAGATTTGTCTATTTTCTGTTCCAGGATACTCTTGCGCCTGCCCGACGGGCGTTAAACTAATCGACGGTAGTAACACAACTTGCTACAACAGCTCCCAATCTATGCTGATTGTTGCCCAGCGTGCCACCATATCCAAAATATCCCTGGACTCACCTGATTTCACTCCATACACACTACCTCTCAAAGACTTGAAGAGAGCTTTGACTGTAGATTTTGACCCGGTTACAGAGTATATTTATTGGGCTGATAATTTGGTAAGTGTTTATTCAACTGGTCGTGGTGGTCATACTGTTACAATCGCCCCTTTTAACTCAGCCTGTCGATGTCGTAAAAGCCAACTAATGGAACCTAACAGAAAAAGAGCAATAGCTTCCTTCTGGGGCGGCAACACTCGTCCGATTTTCTCTCTGATGGTATCAGTAATCCGAAGGCGTTCAGACCGCTTATGTTAGATTAGATTTCAATAGCTTTATTTCTTTAGGCTTACAAAATTAGCACTTAAACAAGAGGGAAATGCGAAAAGCGCTGACGGCGGGTGCCGTCAGCGCTTTTCGGAATTCCCTTATAATGAATCATTGTTAACCAGTCATACACTTGCAGGCAAAAACCATATCAAAAGCACGTTTGGACGGCAGCGAGCAATCTGTGGTAATACACAGTTATGGCGTGCCAGACAGCATAGCAATAGACGCTCTCGCGCGCAATATTTACTGGACTGACCCTGTGATAGACACCATCAATGTTGCTCGGCTTGACGGCTCTTCTAAAAAGGTAAAAACAAGCTTGCTTAAGCCTGTGGCCCTATTGAAAATGCGAATGTTTAGATGTTACCTCTTTACGCTAAATCTATTGAACAAATAATGCATAAATTTGTCATAGTGGTAGTTCTAGACATTGAAATAACACAGGCTTTAAACCTTAAATTAGGGATAGAAATAACCTTTCAACGTAAAGTTGCGAGCGGAAACTAGTTTTTGTATACGCATAATAATAATATATTTACTAACATAAAACACAGTTATTTGTTCCGGTTTTGAAGGTATTATCATTAATAATAGCCGTTCTTACTTAGTGACCAAACCAGGCTTTGTGGATAGTCTAGGATTGTTATTTTCTATTTTGGATTTGTTTGTTAGCGTTAATTTTAACTATTCCCAAATAATTTTCAGATACTAGTCCACAGCGATCTATACGACCCTCGTGCCATAGCAGTCCACCCTAAAGCAGGTTGGATGTTCTGGTCCGATTGGAATGATAAGAAACCGAAGATTGAGCGAGCGAACCTCGATGGCAGCAATCGCGTGCTACTAGTGTCTGAGAAGCTAGCGTGGCCCAATGGCATTGCACTCGATGTTGTCAGCAATAAATTGTATTGGGGAGATGCTAGAACGCATAAAATAGAAGTGAGTATCAAAGCAGAGCAACAGTTTTCCATTCGAGCAAGCTAATTTGAAGTTTTAATGTGATAAACTTGACTAAAACCATCGTTACGATGGTTTATATTTGCGTCGATTTTTATCAAACACACAAACATGACATCACATCACCAGCTTATAATAGTCCACTACTGGACATAGGCCTCAAAACAAAACTAACGCAACACTTAATCTCAATGATTACTCCTTTTAAATAAAAAAATCAAAATTGGTGTAGTTGTTCGAGAGCTAAGATGCCATAGACATACATGAAAATACACAAACAGAAAAACGTGGAACTTAAAAACCCCCTCATTTTTGTTGGGTGTTAAATACAACATCTGTGAATGCAACTTACAACATGTCTAACATCTTGTCGTCTATGTTTAAAGATGAAAATTATATTCTTTTGCCCTTTGCAGATGTGCAATATGGATGGTACAAATAGAAAAGAAATGCAGAGTACAGAGATACTTCACATATTTGGCCTGACGCTCCTCGGAAGCCATTTGTACTGGACTGATATGCAGAAAAGAACTTTGGACAGAATTAACAAAGATTCAGGTGAGCTGACTAAACCATATTTACTCATACACTTTTATTTTATTTACTAACTACACGAAACATGCGGAATTTGTCTAATCCAGTTTGATCACGTCTAAAAGAAAGCAGAGTAGAAATCGCTTCATCGCTATATAAAATAAAGTGGTACTGAATGCAAGTTCATTGCAGTTTAAGTTAGAAAAACATGACAAGCTATAAAAGTATCAATGTAATAAACTTGTTTTAACCGCAAGCGTTGTTTCAATATATGTATTATGTTTCAATGTTATTTAAAACAATGGGAGCTATTCTAGTGTTAGACCTTCATCTATTGCAAAATTTCAGTTCGATCCGTTCAGAAGTACCTATTGGCGTGAAAAAGTAACAAACATCCATCTTATTCAATGATGTATCCAAACTTTTGCATTTAAATTTATAATATTATTGAAGGCGATGTTATTTATTTTATTATACTTTCCAGGTTCAGAAAGACAGCAAGTCGTAGAGCAGATGGCTAACATGATGGGAGTAAAGGCGTTCCGTATCGGCGAGCCGCCTGGTTGGAATAGATGTACCGACACCAACGGCGGTTGTTCGCATCTCTGCTTCAATCGGCCTGAAGACTACATCTGTGGTTGTCCTTTAGGTATGTCCCGTCAGCACACATGCACTGCTGAACTGGGCTTTGTCATAAGATTTGTGGTCATGGAGTATTAAAAGCATACAGAAGGAAGGCCTTCCTCTGAGGATATTAATATATACTATTTGAAACCTTCAACTCAGCCCGAGAGACCTATAAAGGCGTTATATATTTGGTTGAATACCTAAGCTTACTAAGGCGGCTAAGGTCCGCTTACGACGCAGGTGGCGGTTTGATTCCCGCCTCGGGACTTATATTTTTACGATCTGCAGATTATTTGTTCTAGCCCTTTTCTACGTACACAAAAATAAATCATCTAATGTGATACATATACTTTATTAAGTAAAACAGCTATCATAGTAGTACCAATAACACAAGCTTTGCTTAGCTTTTGGCTAAATGATGCTGTGTGGATTATCCAGGATACATTACTTTTAAAAAATATAGTCTTTAGCTGTTGGCAAATCACAGGCTTATCTAATTGTTATTTTTTTTTTCCTTTGATAAATACTAGAAATTAACGTTATTTTTATATGTTCATAGGTTTGGAACTAAGCAGCGATAGAAAATCATGCGTTGAGCCAGAAGCATTCTTACTTTACAGTCGTAAAAACATCATCGGCAGAATGAGCATCGAAAACGAAAAGAACAATGCTATTTTACCCATCAAAGATGTGAAGGAAGTTAGGTAAGAGAGACACATAATTTTTATCCTTCCCAATTTAACACGGTTGTCTGGTAGAGATCGCTCTTGACCGATAAGACCGCCAATTGTCACATTTCTTGTAATTTTTATTTAGTTTATTATGGTGTTGTTTTGTTTGTGTGCAATAAAGAATTTTCTATCTGTCTATCTATCTTTAAAAGGTTTTTATGGTCTTATTTTGTTTCCCAGTGCTATAGCGGTCCATACTCCAGGATCAAAACTATACTGGTCCGACAGCAAAGCAAAGACCATCAATAGATGTTCAATCAATGGCTTCAACGCCGAAAAGATTCTGGAGTGGATGGGATTAGTTGAAGGTAAAACATATATCACTAATTAGAAGATTTGTTAGCATTGACTTAAATAAATACTTATAGATCATTAATTAATCCAAAAACTTACCGGCTTTTGTATATCTACATTCTGTAAATGATTTAGCTTGCATGCCAATTGCTTAGATATGCCAATTGCTACAAACCCATGCTAAACAAACTACATATGAATCAATTGTCAAGATTGTTATTTAATAATAAAATGTCGATATTATCTTCATGTATTTATCAACAAATAAGAGCTAGAATTTACAATTGAAACAATTGAGCTTGCAGACTGTTGCAAACAATCGAGTGACTCCACAACGACAATTGATTCGAAGCATTTTTAGTTTAAATGTGTCTATATCAAAATCATAGTGCTTTATTTCCTTTAGACCTTACAGGACTCTTGGACACGTCACAATCACAAATCTAATGTGTTTTATCAGGTTTGGCAATAGATTGGTCTGGTCAGAACATTTACTGGACCGATTCTACCACTCAGCGAATAGAAGTAGCGAGGTTGGATGGCTCAAGCAGGCGCGCCCTGATCTGGCAAGGACTCAAGAAGCCAAAGAGTATTGTTTTGGACTACAAGAAAGGGTATGATTCAAAGATTTTCAATGATCAAATCCTGAATTTCACAGCCAGTTCTTCTAACACAACACAATGATAGTAAACCGCGGCCCAAACGAGAAGTAGGGTAGGGTTTTAAACAAAAATAAGTTAATTCAATTAGTAAAATGAACTGTTTCTTTCTTTGGCGTCCTGCCACCATTTTCTAAGTAATAATATAAAGTTATGGGGCGACAGTGTAGAATTCAACAACTTTTCGTCATGCAAAAGAAAACAGAGATAGCTGTTACCAAGCAAGAACAAAGTAATCACACTATTTTATTTATACTATGCAAGCCTCTTTAATTGTAAGAAAACACCAACACCTAAGACTAAGCAAGGCATTAAATATTGACGACGAGTATAATCAACGGAATAGGAAATTAATAGTATAACCTCCAACTAAAGTTAAACTGGTTAGTCAAAGCCCATAACATAGATTTGCTAATGTATAATTAAAATAACTAAATTTTTAAAAATAAAGAAAATCATGAATTTCTTGGAAAATGTTTATTATTCAGCTGACTAATGTGCTACATGCAAACTAAACATTACATTATGATGATACAATGAATAACTGACAATTCTGGTTTCTAAATTAAATTTTCAAGAAACTTATTCTATTGCATGGAATTTATTTTATTGTTTAAACTATGTATTTTTAAATTATAATTGATATTTTGTGTGAATAAAGTCGAGTCAGTCTTACTCCTTCCATTCTTGTGTGTTAATTAAATTACATGCACCCTGTGACAACTTATTACCATTCACATAGACCTAAGAATAAGTGTACATGCAAGCAAAAATAGATGAAATGTGATATAAAAATTTCAGGTACATGTACTGGTCAGAGTTGGGTTCCAAAAGCATCAAATCAGCCGGCATGGATGGCTCCACCCCCGCAGTGTTCCTGGATCAAGTCGGTCGAGTGCACGCTATGGCCATCGACTTAGACACCAGAGCGCTATACTGGGCCGCGTTAGAAACCCCTGCGATTGAATACGCGTACCTTAACGGAACTGGACGACGCTTACTGTATGATAAAGTAACGATGCCGTACGCTCTCGCTCTGCATAATGATAGGGTGTTTTGGGGCGATTGGAATACTGGTAAGTTTTTGTTGAAGCACGATTCTTAAGACGTTTAATTCAAAACACTATTTCAAGTCGTTCCTTAGCAGCACCGTCGTTGGAATGTTTCAAAAAGCCGATCGCGTGTGCGACATCTTCGTGAACGAATAGATGTACCTAACAATGGCGGTCGCGGCGTCAGAATCGATTCCTGCATCTCAGCCCGTTGACGTTGTAAGAGTAGACTACCAATGTAAGAGTAGACTACCAACAAACTACCAATGGAAGGGCAGTAGGTGTTTGTGTATCAACTGAGATTGTCAATCCGCCTGCTATGCAGGCGGATATGCGCTATGCTTGGTGCATATGGCAATCTCCCAATATGAGACTGGTTCAATGGTGCTGATGATAGAGGTGCAAAGACACAATAATATAAATTATTCTACTGCCGAGTAACTAACTGTTTTTAGAGAACCCTATAGTCTAATGAAATCTAATTTAAAGCTACAAGAGCTATCCAAGAAATATAAAACTATATCTATCCATGCTTACATTGGCATGATGCATGGATAGATAGTTTTATACATAATGCGCACGATGACTGAAACCTTATGAGCAACCAAAATAGGAATACTATTTATATATTTATTTTACAAACCTATCTAAACAATTCCACAGGTATAGTGGAATCAGCAAAAAAATCCGACGGCTCCGATCGTCGCGTCATCAACCACTCGCTAGACTACATATCCGACCTGAGAATCCACGAGAAAGACTCAAGCGGAGGCTCGCAGTGCAGCGTGGACAACGGCGGGTGTGCCCATCTCTGCTTGGCTGTGCCATCGACATCGCGCCGCGAGTTCCGATGTGCCTGTCCTACGCATTACAAACTGAAGGATGATAATGTCTCTTGCGCAGGTATGTTCTACCCATATCTATTTCCGACGTGGATTCATGAGAAATCTACAACCGAAGGTTATCAGTCCAGCGTTGACAGTTGAGTGTGCTTAGCTCCGCTTGACCGTACCATCGACCTTGAGTGCGTGAGAGTGTCAAAAGAAGTTGTTATGGGGGCCGCCTACCATGAGCTATATATGGCAAACCTTTGAAAACCTTTGGCGGAGGTCTATGTCCAGTTGTGAACTTCTGTCGGCTGAGATAATGAAGATAAGAAATATGTGATGTTTTTTTGTTATTCTCTAAGCGAAGTTATCAAGATGGGCCGCCATTTATCCCGCAAAACTAGTAAGAGCTGGGGTAGTCCGTTTTCTTGAGTGCAGACCGCGGCTCGGCAAACGTAGTGTATAATGCCTTCACTAAAATAATTCAAAATAAGTACTTTAATATGCACATTCTTTAAAGAACCGGAAGACTTCCTCCTATTCGCTCAGAAGACCGCCGTGGGACGAGTGTCAGTTATCAGCGGAGACAGCAATGATGCGTACATCCCACTCACTGGACTCAAGAATATTAAGGCTATTGACTATGATCCCATGAAAAAGTAAGTTTTAGATAATTATCGCTTTACGTGCGATCCTAGCGCCCGAAAAGGATTCCTTTGTGGTGAGGTAACAAGCATCCAAATATTCACATTTATAATATTAGTTGATATAATATAATTAATTGTGATAATCACCCTTGCCCTGAGGGAACTACTTACTTTATTCCCTGTTTGTATAAACTTTTTGTTATTTTGTTTTGGTTACAAGTTTGTAATAGATATCAGGGTGAAAATTGATAATTATTTTGTTTATAAGACTTTCATAATGAGGAATGGTGTAGTTATGTAGTCATGATTTCGAATATATGATACGAGTGCTAGCTTCTGCTTGTGACTTCGCGCACGCAGTACCTAGATAAAATTTTACCCATGACACTCAAAGATAATAATGCAGGCAACATGTCATAAATTATTGATAAATTAGTGAAATGTTTTAAAAATACTAATGACGGAATTTACGGAATTGCTTTTGAAAAAATCGTAAAATGGTAGTTTATGGAGGCACCTAGAGACTATTGGCCCACTGACCCAATAGTATAATAATAGATTGCGTTGCGAGTCGAAATCATAGCTTCCAAGGGAAAAGGAAACAATGCGGCTTAATCGCTATTTAACGAAAACAGGGCGAAGAAGGACTTTTTCTTAAATAATTTATTCAGTCTCGCGGATCACTCATTGCCGAACCCGCTAAAATGGAGCGGAAGTGGATTTCCTACTGGATAATAAATATGAAGCTTCGATTTTGAAGTTATCGTAATCACTTATCGTTTTCATAACTAAGCATTTGTCATTGTAGAGAGCTGTACTGGATGGACGAAGAATCTCACAACATCAAACGCGTTCCGCTGTCTTACTCTTCCACTTCTGCTATCACCGATTCCGTGGTTATTGTATCAGGTAAGAACTCTAATAGTACTACAACAAGGCAGTTGTAGTTAATATTGAAACTTAGGACAAGCTTAGGGCTAGATGATGCTTTGTGGATCGTCCAGTAATACATGTCATTTCCATGATATCGGGCCATTAAGTGACCCGCTACTTTGGGTGGCATGTGTGGGGCCATAGCCAACAGCACGGAAGCCCTTTATGAGAGATCTAAAGGCGACGGTTACTCATTATTATTACTATGAATATTTATTTATTATTTCATAATATTTTTTTTACTATAGTACGGTCGGCGCTTAAAACCAAAACCGGATACTGCTCAAACATTTCAATTAAATATTATTTTTATTCCTACAAGATGGTCCAACTTGATACCAAAGAGTGTTTAAATTTTGCATAATGTGATTTTCTTCTATGTTACAGATCTAGCAAAGCCATTTGATATAGTGTTCGACGTCCTCGGACGTACTTTGTACTGGACTTGCGCTGACACCGACTCGATCAACGCTACGTCCATTATCAACGCTTCATCTATTGGCGTGGTGCTGAGAGGGGACAACATGATGCCACGGCATTTAGCTTTCCATCAGACTAAAAGGTAAGGGCCAAGGTCCCTTTTAAACCAAATACCTACAACCTACCATTTTTTTTTTTGACGATTTCTTGATATTTTGTGTAACCTATGTGATCCTGACAAATCCATCGACATCTGACAGAGCTTTCATAATTATACGCCCCAAAAAGATAAGCTCCTTCGTAGTTCGAAAAATACCTATGTACCAAATTATAAAGTAAGCTCTCCATTGATAAACTACCTTGTTTAAAAAAGCTTTATCATCACCTAGATACCTCATATGGAATGACATCGGCCTCGGTGCGATACTACGCAGCAACGTGGACGGGACAGACCGTGTCGAGTTGGTGCGAGCTGGCAACGCCTCCGCCGTCACCGTGGACCAAACCAGCGGAACAGTGTACTACGCGCTCAGCAGACAGATACATGCGGTGGAAATTGACGGAACCAATAGGTAAAGCTGACAACGTCGCTTTTAGGCAAGATAATCGAACGATATTAGCCGATACGCAATAACGTAGCTGGGAATGGCTCCGCCATTACCAAACCAACGGGACTGTCTACCCGCTCAATAGATTTCAGATTTAACTTCAACTTTATTTTTGTAGGCTTACAACATAAGCAATTAGACAAGTTAAATTTCATGCAGTTAATTATTATAAAATAAGAAACAAGGTATTATTGACTTTTTCTTTACTTCAATTGTTTGTTTGTTTTGCCTATCTAAATCTAAGTTTAATGTGATTTAGATACATGTCAAGTAAGTAACCAGTAGATTACATAAGGTGTTTACGGACCTAACAAGCAAGTTGATAGCGTTGATATTTGAAATTATCTAACGACATAGCCGCAATTCGAAATACCTAGTGTCAGTGTCACCTACTTGTCGGTACTTAATGTAATACCGGTTACGTAATGCGCACCAGCGACACTCGTCCGACCGCAGACCGGTAGTCTTGCCATGTTACAAATATTTACTTACTATAGAAAACTACCAGAACACATATCTTCAGATCGTACAAATATTCGTCCGAGGCGGAAATCGAACCTGCAACCTCCAACACAGACCTTCGCCAACCACGCCACGCCACAGAGATCCTCACGATACTCAGAATAGCAGTGAAAATTGTTATTGCTACTGAACTAGTTACTGAATTAGTTATCTCTGTAATCTGAAATCTTCTGTAAGACTTTGCAAGGAGGCGGGCGATGAGGCTGCTTCACAGTTTATAACTGTTGCCGTCTCATTGTTCTCTTGTAACTTATGTAACCTCTAAATTATCTATACTATTAGTATAGATAATTTATAAAGAGGATTGATCTGATTGTTTGTTTGAACTGAATAGGCTCCGAAACTACTGTACCCATTTGAAAAATTGTTTCACCATTAGAATCCGGTTTCTTTTCACTTCTTTCACTAGTGGACAAAAAATTAAAGTGATAATTATCTGTTTGAAATTTTACTTGTCTGAGCTGTCTTGTGCTTTTTTGTAAGCGTAAAGAAATAAAGTTAATGAATCTGAAATCCTAAATTTTCCGTAATGAACATAGGCTATAGAATTTTTTTAAAAAAATTAGGATTCCGCGTGACAATTGAATGTTTTGAATGCCCGTGCGAAGGCGGGGCGGACCGCTAGTTTTGTTTATTTTTGTATTACCTTAACCCTAGAGTTTGCATTACAGACGCATGCAATGGCAAGGCGGCTGGGCGGGCACCCTAGCGGCGCACGGCGGCTGGCTGTACCTGAGCGGCGGCGAGCGCACGTTGATGCGAGTGCCTCTGCACCGCAAGGACGCGCCCGCCGCGCCCGTGCCGCATGTAGCACGCGTGAACCACGCACGCGCCGTACACAAGGTAACACAAAAATAAAGTACATTGTTACCCTAGGGTTTACTTCCAACCCTAGGGTAATAATGTTAATTTTGTTTATTCCCGAGACGTTGTTTGGAGCGCGAGGGTAGCGAGGGTGCCAATAGTTCGAGTGAATAATTAAGTTACTTTCACCCGAGGTAGACATTATGCTTTTCATTGCCAATACAAGGAAGTAAAAATAAAAACGTAAGTAAGCTAAAGAAAAAATTAGTGAATTTTATTTTACATAAACTAACAACTTAGGTAGGTTCTAATAAAGGTTTTCTACTACTGCTTTAGCCTCTTCTCTTATGAAATCAAGCAACCTATAAAACCTGTGTAACGTTGCCGCCTTCCGTATTTATTTTTTTCTAACACAACGCGGTATATTATATGTTACATATTTAAAGAATATTTATCGGGTATTTATCGCGTACCTTTTGTTTTTATTTTC
>CAWVOY010000330.1:0-26121 GCA_963931895.1 Eupithecia pulchellata | reverse complement strand
TCCTAACTCAATTGTAAAGCTTAAAAAAAACAAACATATCATGCGCCTGCGCCTGTACAGAATTAAGATTGCACAGCCAGGCTGGGCAGCATTTGGAAAACTATGTTGAGTCTTCTCGTCTATACATATTTCCACGGAAAATATAATTTGTACCTCAGTAGAACAACTTTATCAGATATTCGAAAGCCAATTTCAAAAGTTGCCTGATTTGCGTCAGCAGGCAAACACTCTATAAACAACTATGATATGCCGCTCCAATTCCACACAATAAAGTTTGATAATCCTCTCAATATGGAAACCTACTATTAGCTTTTTCATTGTATTTAGATTCAGATTTATTTATGGCACACATATTACCATCATAATACTCTTATCATAGGTTTCACTTTAAGGTAATTGTACCCTGAAAGGATGCACCAATTTCTTTATCAATTAATATATAATTATAATAAGTTAGGTAACATAGTCTATTAACTGTAAGAAGCATTATTAGTCAGAAAAATACAGGTGAAAAAAGAATTGGTAATCTGTAAGTATGTCAATAGGTACTTTACTCAGCCAGCTGAATGCTTGTGTTATGGGTACTAGATGATTAAGAAACATAGAAAATCAACAAAACACTGAACGAATAATAATAATAATGCTGGACAATCCACACAGCATCATCTAGCCCCAAGCTAAGCAGAGCATGTGTTATGGGTACTAGATGACTGATATACATAATACAATATTATTAAATAGATAGATATCTACTTATTGAATTTTTTGTTTTTAGGATATCTGCAGATCATACATTTGTCACAAGGAAGAAGTGAAGCACAGTTGTAAATTCGTTTGTTGTTTTTAATTTTAAGTTTTACACAGAATGTGGTGGCAAATGTAGCAGGAAAAACAAAGGATTCCAAATAAGTAGGTATTTTAATGCCTCATCTTTCAAAACTGATTCAATGTTTTGAGGTAATAATATAAGGTCAAGCAAGGGCGTCGCCAGCCCACGGCCCAGGGGGGGGCAAGCCGTAGCCAGAATATGTACTAATCGGCGGGGGGGGGTGTTAGAGATTACGACCCTAGCGTTCAATAGGATTATGTACGCTAACCTTTATTCAAGTAATTTTCAAGGCAGTGTTTAAAATTTTCTTATTTACCTGGTCCGCAAACAATATGATCTCCAACTTTTGTAACTTTTTCGGGTCATTAGGTAGTATAAAAAAATTATAACAGAGTGTAAGGAGCGCCGATATTTTGTTGTGTGCGGCCGCTGGAAATAGTCGAAACTGAAGACTATAGAATAAACGGCGAGCGGAGCGAGCCGCGATTTTTTTTAAGCTTTTTCGGACGTATGAAAAAAATTTAGAAGTTTTGTTTGTATATATCTAAAGGAATAACAGCAAACGGAGGGAGCAATTCAATAACGGCAAAACAAGAAAATAGGTATGTACTTAATACATTCATCGATTAACGAAATTAAAATTAACTGTGTGATCTGCCTTCCAAGATGGAGTCGGGCGTAAATTAATGTGATGCGTGCTCACTTACATATAAGGTACACTTATATAAAACGAATCGAATGAAACTTAGCGTGAGAGCGAGCCGACGAATTTGAAATTGAGTTTTTTAGACAGAACAACCACTTTAAGTACTCCCACGTATAATAATATTTTGTTACAAATGACCGACCGAAACATCCGAAAAAAAATTACTTTAAATACAATATTTTTTTTAACATATATTATTGTACTAACTGTCACTACTTATTCCTAGTGATAGTGGATTTATGCGGGATTTATCGGCAAAGCAAGACAAAAGCAGGACTTTCGTTGTTTTGCAGTTGGCTAGGTACATTTTTTTGGTCTCTAGGGGGGGGCAGCTGCCCCCCCCTGCCCCCCCCTGGCGACGCCCTTGAGGTCAAGCAAGTAACAATACTTCATGAAATCCCACTTGATATGATAAATAAAAGAAACTATTCTACAATTGGCTGACATCAATGACTTGTGTAGGTAAATTACATTATAGCTTGTTTGCAATTAATGATTAATTATAAGTAGCTAGTTTAGGCTGGATGGTGGCTTCACTAATGGACCTTAATGAATCAGCACTCAGGTATTGAATATGTGCATCAAGTTTTGGAGGGCCCCACTCACATTATCCCAGTGATCGAACTCGTACCGGAGCCGCTTGAAGACGGGCTCTAGCTCCTCAAGCAGCGCAGCCTCCTCCACCTCAGAGACAAAGTCTGGCAGTACTTGCATGTCCTGCAACACTGCGGCCCGCATCGAGGGGTCCTCGTCTTCTGGCCACGTGGGGGCTATCTCCACCAGAGACAGGTCCGCTGATGGCAATGCATGTTGCAATGTTTATTTTAAGAGTTTTGGATGTGTTAAGAGTCGATGGTTTCAAATCAGCAAAGATTGATATAAAACAGCAGTTCATAATGAAGCTGCGTCAACGTAGTTAGTAGTTAATCTTCACTTCTAAACAATATTATGTCTGTCACCTGCAGGTTTGCTGGCTGGCTCCGCGCCCGCGCTCGCGGCACTGGCGGCCCTCGGAATCTGCCCCACGCTGAGGCCCCTTGCCAGGTGGCACGCGGCCTTCAGGCGGATACTCCTCAGAAAACTGAACGTGAGGAGCCGCATTCGGAAATTGAAAGTACCAAAATATAAAACCAAAACAAAACAATGACAAAATTTTCAACTTCAACTTCTTGACTTGACTTGACTTCTTGGATATGGCAATATGTGTCTGATTTGCCACTTTTCTGCCAGTGTCCAGTTCATGGAAATGTCTTAGTCATGGAATGGAGGCAATTTACAATAATAGTAGGAGCATTTGAGCATATGAGCGGTAATTTCTGAAAACACCAATCCGATTTTTATCACGCAAACAATCTTTATGGCATGGCGACGCCTAGAGGTGTGTACCGGAGGCAATTTTTACCTCCGGAGATAATGCGGAGATTTTTTTTAATAACCGGAGATTCTCCGTTTGTTCTTCGGTTACTCTAGATACATACGATAAATCAATATACCTAGTACCATGAAAGTATGAATAAGGTCGGAATAAGTCTCATAAAAAATAAAAAGAAGCACTCGGTACACTGACATACTGTCTATGATTCCAATAGTATGTCAGTCGCCGCCATAACGCCCATAGACACGAACCTAATAACATCATTTAAACAAATCAAAACAAAATGAAAAACGCCGTCTTGTGTGGTCAGATGTTGCCAAAATCACAATGCGTTTGTCAATAAAAAACACCGGATCACATTTCGTAGATAAATTTCTTATTTCACCAACTTATTATTTCGATATGACGCAAAATTATTATCAACATAATAATCAAACTATAAGCACAAAATCTAGCCAGTGCTGCCAACATGTAAACATGTAAATTTTCCAGTAAGTGTGGGAGGATATTAAAAATGTTTTAATTCTCATATTTTATTGACTTTACATTATGAATCAGGTAAATAGGCATTTCACCATCCTGGTTATATAAAATAATATGTGTTAAGTATTCGAAATATAATTAGGATATTGAATTTCACTTTGTGATATCTATACCTACAATAGCTTAGCTTTAGGGATACGAATTTCGAAATACCTATGTTTGTTTTTTATTTGAGCTAACCTCCAAAATAGCTGAACCCGTTTGGATAATACTTTTACTGATGATCATGCTACGCAGATGTTATATCGAAATTATCGATAGCCGTGGGGCATACTAATAGTCAATATTTTTTTCAGATTCCCGGGTGATGAAAATTGGAAGTTAAATTGAATTCGCATAATCAGAGAATCTCATAATTAAAATAATTTGAATCCTACTAAATCTAGAGTAGCATGCAGTATGCATAAAGATTTTTAATGTAAAAGCATTCGGGCATATGTAGGTATACATAATTTTTTATTTATTATGTATCAATAAACAATGAATATTATGAGAATAATGTATATTTTTTTTCATTATTAGGAACGTTTCATTGATATTCCCAGTAACAATCATAAGATGTGGCTGCAAATGTACATTTAAATAATTATAATTTTTATTTGATTTTTTTAATTATATTGGTTAGGCATTTCCATATGAACAACGTATACGAAGCCGCAGGCAGAAAATGTTGTCAGCCAGTTAATAGGCACAAATAATAATTTATTCAAACTAAAATTAAACATGGAACGGAGACTTTGGATGTGTTTATGTTTGTTACTTCTACACACACACTCAGAAGCCTGAACAGATTTTGTTGAAATTTCTTCGATTAGCAAATAAGGGTTACTATTTAATCCCGGGAACAATCAAATTCACTGCAGTTAGCACCATAAACATTAATAATTAATATTTTAAATAGAATTTGTTAAATTATTATTTTCATTTACATAATCCAGATTTTATTGTCACTTTCGTGCGATACTTATTGTATTAATTAATTTTAATTAGTTAGTGTAAGTGGTTGTATGACCGTTCTAATTAAATTAAATAAAAATAAAGCGCTGGCGTATATTGAAAATTATAAAAAGTAGGACTAATAAACACGATTACCGTGGCTAAAGCAGTACCTAAAATGATTCATTATAATTTACATATTCATATGTAAACCATTATTACGAAGAATATTTATAAAAATTATGGGTATTTTTTTCTTTTGTTGGCAACTCTCTATACACTGACACTCAATGTCATTCCGCCATTGTTAGGAATCAAGTTTGATTTGATAGGATTACGTCTGAACTTTTTTCTAAGTCTATGCCTAGTACAGGGGAAGAAAACAATTTTTCGTGACATATGAATTTATAAAAAAAAGCGCCAAATTATCTCGCAATTTCATTTGCGTGGACTTTAGTGTAAAAAAATCTTGACGATATCAGCTAATACCCTATTTAAAGAGTCGGAAATTGAAACCCGCTTTTAATATCATGTATAAGCCCATTATGAGTTTTTTTTTAAATAATCATTTACTGTAATTTTTTATAGTGAATCTAATGACCATGAAACTATAAATAAGTTCGGAAGGAGTATCAGAACAAAGTAAAATGAAGCACTCCAATGAAGCAAGCATGCCAATCAATCAAATAGTATGCTGGCCATCGCCATTACGGCTATAGACACCAACTGATGAACCCCATTGTAAACAAACCAAAATAAACGGAAAACGCCGTCTTGTGTGGTCAGATGTTGCAAAAGTCACAATGGGATTGTCAACAAAAAACACCGGATCACATTTCGTAGATAAATTTCTTAGATCACCAACTTATTTTATCGATTTGACGCAAAATTATTATCAACATTTAAATCAAACTACAAGCACAAAATCTCGCCAGTGCTGCCAACATGTAAACATGTAAATTTTCCAGTAAGTGTGGGAGGATATTAAAAATGTTTTAATTCTCATATTTTATTGATTTTAAATTATGAATCAGGTATATAGGCATTTCTTTATCATCCTTTATCACCTATAAAATAATATGTATTAAGTATTCGAAATATAATTAGGATATTGAATTTCAGTTTGTAATATCTATACAATAACTTAGCTTTAGGGATACGAATTTCGAAATATGTTTGTTTTTTATTTGAGCTAACCTCCAAAATAGCTGAACCCATTTTGATAATAGTTACTTTTACTGACGATCATGCTACGCAGATGTTATATCGAGATTATCGATAGCCGTGGGGCATAACTCAAAGTCAATATTTTTTCAGATTTCCGGGTGACGAAAATTGGAATTTAAATTGAATTCGCGAATCTCATAATTAAAATAATTTGAATCCCACTAAATCTAGTGTAGCATGCAGTGTGCATGAAGATTTTTCATGTAAAAGCATGCGGGCATTATATTATGTAGGTATACATAATTTTTTATTTATAATGTCTCAATAAACAATGAATATGAGAGTAATGTATATTTTTTCACATAACATTTCACTGATCTCCCCAGTAACAATCATAAGATATGGCTGCAAATGTACATTTGCAGCATATTTTTTTTATATATTATATTGGTTAGGCATTTCCATAGGAACAACGTATGCGAAGCCGCAGGCAGAAAATGTTGTCAGCCAGTTAATAGGCACAAAGAGTAATTTATTCAAACTAAAATTAGACATGGAATGAGACTTTGGATGTGTTTATGAGGTTAAAGAAGCTTTATTTTTCTCATACAAACTATACAAGTTCACTTATAATGAGAATAAGTACCTAATTCTTACAAAAATGTTTAACAACATAATGTTATTACCTCTAGGACTTAATTATACGTACATAGTTATAAGCAATTTAAGTTCTAATAATAATAGTGCTATTCAATGCAATTTAGGAAAAATGGATGTACACAAACAAATTCAATAACAAGCCAACAAGTCAAAAAACAAAAAGGGTAGATAGAAAAACCATTAGCAATCAAAGTATTTTTATGGTGTATGGTACAAGTGATGAGAGGAAAGGAAAATAATTGAAGTTCGTTATTTATCTCTGTTGCTTACATATTTCAGTAGACTATTTTTAAATATTGTTATATTTTTAGATTCTTTCACATTGTGAAAGAAATTATCTTTGTTACTTCTGCCCACACACTCAGAGGCCTGAACAGATTTTGTTGAAATTTCTTCGATTAGCAAATAGGGGTTACTATTTAATCCCGGGAAAGTACAGTGTTCTGTTCTGTTCTTGTGGGACAATAAAATTCACTGCAGTTAGCACCATAAAGCGGTGGCGTAAATTGAAAATTATAAAAAGTAGGTCTAATAAACACGATTACCGTGGCTAAAGCAGTACCTAAAATGATTCATTATAATTTACATATTCATATTAATAAGCAGTGATAGGAATAGGTAGGACTTATTTACGTAAACTTCAAGGAATAGTGAAAAGAATCGGAGACTTCCTTACAACAATTTTTTTTTCTGGTACTTTTGTCCCAAGTTTGGGACATTACAAGGTACATTAAATTTTAATGTTATTCGGAATAAGTAGGTAGTTGGTCTGTGTTAACCTAAAGTTTGCCAGTAGACATAACATAACATAGAGTCGTTACAACCAGAAAATTGTATGAAAATTTAATTTTTGGAGAACATTTTGTAATTAACTTGTTGATCTTAAAACTATCAATCATAATCTCTGTCTAAGAAGTTTTACACGTTTTCATATTAATAAGTGAACAATTATTAGGAAGAATATTTATAAAAATTATGGGTATTTTTTTCTTCTGTTGGCAACTCTCTATACACTGACACTCAATGTCATTCCGCCATTGCTAAGATTCAAGTTTGATTTGACAGGATTCTATCCGTACTTTTCATAAACCCATGCTAATGACACGGTGGACTTCAAACATTCTACTTTAGCCATTTGGTTTGTTAATTTCCAAATCCTATTTTATTTAAATATATCTACAGATTGGCTTTCTGAGATGGGATTGGATGGTAAAATCAGAAGCCATGCGCCATGCAAGGTATTAGCTGATCTGCCCTTCTTATGATAAACAGCGTAGGTGAAATTTTTTGCGAAAATGAGTTATTAGCATATTTGGAATCAGCTAAGCGAGATCTATCTGGATCAATGATCCATTTTTCTGTATGTTTGATAGAATTTAAAATGAAGATAAGCATAAACATTGTGCACAATATTCATCTTCTTTCTAAACATAAACAACGTATAGTCCACTACGCTCAGCGATTCTAATCAATCTCCTAGTCATAAGTATCGTGCGAGCCACCTACGTTGATTATGATTAGTAGTACCTTCGACTGTCCGCTCTACTTACAAAACATAATAATTATATGAGCCACTGACGTTGTTTATGCCTTGTATTTATTTGAGAAAGTTTGACAATATTTTATAAATAAACATAGTACTATCTCCTACGCTTTTGATTTTTTGCATAAAATCTTTCTTTCATTCCGTTATCCTTTATACACACAACGCAAGTAGCGCACATACGATGTTTGAATCTGGTAATATGTACATGCGAGACTTGCAACAATTACATTACTTACAGAACATAAAACAGAAAGTGTTTTTCCGAGTACCAAAATGATGTTGAGATTGCAGCAGAGATAACAACTGACATTTTTTACTCTGCTGATTTACAGAAAGTCATTATGCTGCCTAGGATAGACTAGTTTAAAGCCGCTATATTCTGCCCACGGATTATAGCATGCAATGAGAGTTTTGTTCCTCTGGGTAATACAACATTAGAGGATTTACAGCGCTTTGAAACGAGTCTGTGTCAGGCAGAAATCAAGAATATATCATTTCCATATTTCGTCTGTTCGTGTTACACAAACGATATAAATATTTGGTTGACAATTGTTCAGCACAAAATAAGAAATGGGCTTTCTTATAATTTTTAGTATAATTTGTAAACAGTATCGTAATTATAGCAAAAACAATTACTCTAAAATATTTTGAGCCTCAACATTCATTCATGTCTGCTAACTCATTTCATCCTCAGGTCGAGCGACCGCTGAAGTAGAAAGGGAAAGTAAACGATTTTTCTGATTTCCTACATTTTGTTCAGGTGACATACTCTGGAGAGAATGTTGTGAAAATTATGGAAATTTCCGACTTTTTTTCTTTCCAACACCTGTCATCGCAACATAAACTGAGAAAAATGGAGCCTCGGATTTATCTCCGACTCCTTAAAATGCTTTATAAGACTTGTCATGCCGAAGAAAATTTCACTGAGCTTGATTTTCTTCAAGTGAAGATATTCAAATCAATGAAATTTGCTCGAGCGATACAAAACTTGTTCCATTAATCCGTCAAACTTATGGTATAATTTACCCATTTCAAGTTCACCTGTAATAGTAAACTAAAAGGCTGAAGATATTTTAATTTTGACAACTATAATTATTTAAACAGTGTAGTGTTTGGAAGATTTTTAAACAATAATTTAAGTTTGTCTTATTCTAAATATAATAATTTTGATTATTACTAATTGGGTATACGTTTTTCTACTTAGATAGTTTACCTATAAGTAATAATATAAACTTATAAGGTGTATGAAGAACTGATTAATGTTAAGATTTGCGACTGTAGTGTACTTATAATTCGTTCTCTTTGCATTTAGTAATTGTCTTAAACAACAGTAAAACATTTAAACTAACTATTTTTGTTTATTTACTATTACTATCAGTACTAATATTCAAAAGAGTAATACACAATATAAATATAAACGTACAAACTTTCGCATTAATGATATTATGAGAAATAACTTTACTTAGATCCAATCAAAACTTTGACTGTCCTAAAGTTACAACCCTAATAGCTTTGTACTTCTTAAAATTTACTTAAGTACTGGTCATATTCAACGTATGCGGTTGCTTAGCATTATTTTTTTTTGAAAATTATTTTGTTATTTTATGAATATACTAGACATAAACATCGTATGTTACGTTTCCTGGTCATATTGAACGTAATTGTCCATTTTACCTAGTCATAAACATCGCAACTGCTGCACATGCGATGTTTATGTTTAGTATCTCAAATAAGGTGAAATTACTTTTACTAATCATTAATAGTTTTTAGGTTATAATAACTCAGAAATAAAAGAGAAAACAGAAATATGTTACTAATAATAAAATACACATTTCAACCTACAACTAAAAGTAACAAATTTGAAAATAACATAATTAGTGTAATAGTGACACCAAAAATAAGAATAAAAACTTTAAGTGCGATTTTCTCGAAATATGCCGCGATGCACTTACGCTGTTTATCATAAGAAGGGCAGTGATTTCGTCAAGATTTTTTTACCCTTAAGTCCACGCAAATGAAATTGCGAGATAATTTCGCGACAAAATGGCGCGTCATTCGAGGTGTGTAATCGGGGCGTAGCGCGGAATCAAGCTAGCGGCAAGCGCGACTAAATAATTTGTTCAGAAATGTTTGCCAACCAAATAACCGGTAGTTAAGAGAAACACCGATTAGGCTCCGGTACTCGCCCTAACCGGTGATTACCCGGTTTTTTGAGCTAGCGCCGCCGCCGCCGCTTGCTTTTCGCCACAACTCTGCTCTGCCAGTGTCCGTGTCGGACGGAGCTGCTTAAACTTCAAGATAAAATTTTCTTCTTCAACTTTTGATTTATTTCTTCTTTTTTTATTTTTGGCGACTGGTTTGATGTAGTTCTGCCAATGTCATTTTGTGGTGACCTATAAGGAATGATGGAGGGCGGAGGCATGGTTGGTTGGGTTGGTTAGATTACATTTTTATTTGTAAAACATCTTGTCATCATCTTGTATTACAGTGTGAGTGTGATGCATAGAAGTATGCATAGAAGTAAGACATCCTTTTGGTTAAAGTAGCGACAATAACATTTTATATAATTGGTATGAAGACTTCATATTCTATATCGGGGTCTGTCGGCCGGCGGCCGTGTTTTGAAATCAAAAGTTTACACGTTTACACCATGAACATGAACCTATAGTTTAAAATGCTGTTTTGTTACGAGTACAAAGATCCTAGATCAGATCGTTAATGAACCAGGAATGACGTATTTTTTTTTAGACATTAATTAAATAAATAAATAAATAATGCCGTGCGGACAATCCGCACAGCATCATCTAGCCCCAAGCTAAGCAGAGCTTGTGTAATACAATATTACAATATTAAAACATAGATAAGTAGATATTGCTTATTATACATAGAAAACGACCACCCTGAACAAATATCTGCAGATCGTACAAATATTTGTCCCGAGGCGGGGATCCAACCCGCAACCTCCTGCGTCGCAGGCGGACCTTCGCCCACCGCGCCACAGAGGTCGTCCTTTAACACTGTTGTTTTGTTTTTACCTTTTCCTTAGGATCGAGCAGCCTTATGTTACTTCATACTTTCTTTTTGCCTTTTCCAAAGCCAAATTCGAAAGCTACGTAACGTATGGGTAGTTATATACCTACTTCATATTTTGAATTACGATAGAGATTTCTATTCCTACTTAAATAAAAGGATGCCTTCAAATAGAGTCGTGCCGATGGAGTCAATAGATTCGCCACCGATATCTTAATCGTCCTAGTACCGCCACAATTACGCATAATAACTGCTAACCTTACCTATGAGTACTAAGCACTATACTGTAGTAGGATAAGCGAGCACTTATGAGTGGAGGCGTTATCCAGGTAAATAATTGTACTGTATGCTTTCTAGGCAGACTGGTCACAGTGTTTGTGGGTGAGGAAGCCACCTCACGCCACTCGCTGTCGTCATGCCACTTAAATTTCACTTGAGTCGTCGCCTGTTTGTCGGTCGAGATGACGCGCCGGAATGATTAGAAGTATTGGTTTGTCTGCCAGTAGGAAGGTACTGAACGTAAGCTGTCTGCTAGATCTTAGGAGGTACCTACTGCAGGCTGCAACAAGGTGGAGCTACGAAACAAGGTGGAGCTATGATATGATGCGAGGCCTGACATTCACAGCAGGCTCTTAGTAGAACTATTATATTTATTAAATGATTGCTGCAAATAATTGTCCAGGGGGTTCTGGTCGTTTTCTATGTATAATAAAAATTCTCTATTTATGTACCTACTCGTATTATTATTAAGTATATCAGTTAGTACAACACAAGCTCTGCTTAGCTTGGGGCTGAAATGTCTATAACAGGAACTTTAATTCAAGTTTAAGGTGCTGGAACGTTTCCAGCATGAAGCAATTGCTTCTCAGATCTCTGTTTTTTTTTTTCGTTTTAAATTCAAAATTTAAGAATAACGTTTATAAGTTTATATATAATAATTACAATGCGCGCTCGCTCCGTCGGCGTCGTCTCGCCGGCTGGCCACACCGTGCGTGTGCGTGGTCATTGCTCGCGCGCCGGATACTGCCTCGCGCGGCCGTGGTCATTGCCTCGCCGAGCCCATTGTCGCAGGGTGTTGCATTCCACTTATCCTCACTTCTGGATTCTGTGGAGTATACCTAAGTACCTTCACACTAATTAATAATAATATGGTGGGGGGCAGCTCGGGGCGATGGCACCGAGGACAGTGGCAATTAACAATAATTAGTACCTAATGGCTGCTTATTATTCCTGTACCCAAATAGATACATCACAGTTTCTGTCCAGAAATGAGGATCTCAGTGCAACCTTTCGTCAATTTCCATAAAGAACAATGGCAGAATTTGGTCTGAACTTATTTTTGTGTCCATGGATCTGATGTATATGAATCAAATTTAATAAATTTTCTATGATTTTTCAATTATTCACTCCTTCTCGTAAAGGCCGGAGTTATTTTATGATATTTAAAAGCTTATCAAATGATATTCGAATTAGGTACATTCGAAATGTTACCATTTTATTAGTGGTGCGGGTACAAATTATTGAATGCAATGTATCATTTGTCTTTGATTTGTCTTTGATAGTGTCATGTTGTCAGCGGTTGTCTGTCAAGACGCCATAGAATCTAGAACGTAGTGGTTTTATTCTCTTTGACATCCTTCCGAGACTTCGGCGTTTTTCATCTCTGCTGTGTTTTGTGTTTATATTTTGGTTTTCTATTTATTTTTACCCGAATTACGGAAGCCACAGGCGACGTACATATGTAACACCCGACCTGGACTGTTTATGGACATGGACTGATTGATACTGCCCTGTGTCTGGCTAGTGCGTGCCCACTCCGATATTGTTGTTTTGGGTGTTCTGGGCATTTTCTATGTAAAATAAAAAAATATCTATTAATGTAGGTATACCTATATATATTGTTTTAAGTATAATAAGTTATCTAGTAGGAATAATAACATAACACAACCTCTGCTTAGCTTCGGGCTAGATGATGCTGTGTGGATTGTCCAACATTATTTAAGTACTAGAACCCTCAGCTTTTTTGTGTTTACGGGGCAAGTACCTAGGTACATTTTTTTTAATACACGCCCAGCTTTCGTAAACATACAAGAAGTTTAGGATTTGTTTTGCTCATTTTGTTTATCATTTCTCATTTCGAATATATAAGGTGGCGTGGTCTAATTGATAAGAACCCAAGACCAAACCACATTATTCATTTCTTTATGATTTGATTTCAATCTGCGATGTTTTATAGACAAATATTGTTTGACGTTCATTCATAACCAAAAAATTCAAACACTGAAATCTTTTTTTTCCTGCTTTCCCCAAAGAAAATAGTCTCATTTATAGATTCTGGAGCTAACGCCAAATCTTTTAACATTTTTTTCATTACGGTACGCTTCAATTTGATCCCAGACAATTCTTAGTATGGAGACCTGCCATTGTTCTTTAGTTTAATTTAGTTGTTATTCCTTTCGATACAGCATACGTTCTAAACTTTTTGCATACGTCCGAAAGTGTCTCAAAAAATTTCGCGGCTCGCTTCGCCTGCCGTTAGGTAATTCTGTAGTTTTCTGAGCTTTTAATCAGCCTTCCGAAAATTTCACAATTTCTCAACCATTTTCAGCGGCCGCAAACAATACAAAATATCAGCGCTCATTCCACACAATGTAATATTTTTTTTAAACTACCTCGTGAGTCGTGACCACCCGAAAAACTATCAAAAATTGTCGTAGGAGTCATTCCGTTCGTGGTTATTTCTTTTTCTTGTATTTCTAACATTGTTTAACTTTTTACCTTGCTTACTTCACCAAACACCAAGCTTGCGGTTACTCTATGTTGTTGTTGTTTTATATCGGTGTTTTTGGGAAGTGCACTCCGGGTACTAACCAATCCACGCCACGCCTGATTTTAAGCAATTATCCAATTAAGTAAGTACCTTTAATTCATTGTGCATTTTATATTTATGTAGATCAATTCAGCATGTAATTTAAATGAATATTTTGTAAGATAGGTCCTATAACAGATTTAGAATGCAGGGACATAGCGGTTGCGGCAGTAGCAGGTGGGCGCGTGCCTAGAACCCGCGTCGAAGTTCCGCACTGTAAGGTTACTCAACTGTTTAGACTGAGACACGTTTTTGGGTGACCCCTTTGACCCAATCACCGCCGCTAACCCGGAGGTGACGTCAACCGGTACCGATTACCGCTTCCGCACACTACACACACGATCAAAAACCGACCCCGCCGGATGCGGGGTCGTAGTATTCCCCGCTTCCGCCCATAGGTGCACTCGTGCACCTAGGCGAAACCTCCTTATCCATTCGAAAAAAAAACTCTCTATGACTAGCAGCGATCGCACATATTTATCAGAGCTCTCTAGCTATGAAAATCATAATCCTTAATTAAAATTATTTATAATAAATGCCAAAGTAACTCTGTCAGTCCGTCTGTCTGTCTATCTGTCTTTCACGTCTAAATTACTGAAATGATTTTGATGAAATTTATTACAGCTTTTGTCTAGACCCGGAGAAAAGATACAGGATACTTAGCCCAAGCTAAGCAGAGCTGGTGTTATGGGTACTAGATGACTGCTACTACAATAATATTACATAGATATTACAAAGATATTACATAATTATAATATATATTAATATTACTATACATAGACAACGACCAGAACACCCGCTAACAGTTCCCGCGAGATAGTACAGGGACACGCGATATAACCGAATCTGGGTTTGAGTTTTTACTATTACCTAGATAGAATCTATAATATTATAACATGCCTTAGTATCAGCTATCAGCATAGCACCTGTGCGAAGCCGGGGCGCGTCGCTAGTAATTACAGAAATCTTTACATTGTCGTTGAATATTGATCGTCGTGGAGGCTAATGCAGCCTCCGGGCTCCGGGATCTAAATAAACGTTGTTGGTAACTATTTTAGTGCCTTAGGTTTTTGAATATTTCGCTCTGGCAGGAAAGAGCGACGTGATATTGGATGGAGCTCGACCCTGAGCGGCCGAGACATCCTGCGGCTAGCGGCTGGCGGCCGAGCTGGTGCTGACGAGCTGGTGCTGGCGAGCTGGGACTCAAATCTACCATCTCCACAATACATCTCTAAACCTATACCTTACCCCTACAGGGTATCATTTTTTGCTGTTGTTTGTGTTCACCCTATGTAAATGCTGTGCATGCTTATTAGAAGTAAGTACATATTCTATATTGAGATTTTTAAAAAATAAAAAAAGCGTTTTCAAAAAATTATCTGAGCGTCTGGTCGAAGCGACCGACGACGTGTGACCCGTGAGCTGGTCAATATCTGGCGCAGCGCATCAGCATTGCCATACAACGTGGCAATGCAGCCAGCATCTTGGGTACACTTCCAACTGGTACTTATTGATATGGATCAGTTAAGCTACCTGTAGTTTGTTAGCAACAGTCTGCAGTTAGCTCAATTGTTTCAATTGTAAATAGGTACTAGTTTTTATTTAGTTAGATCATTGTAATTTTATTTATGTATTAATAAAAAAAATTGTCATTTAAAAAAAAAAGATTTTTATAATTGTAAATATTTTATTGTGTGTATTGTTTGCCATTGCCTTATTAATAAATAACTAAAACTAAGTACAACATACAAAACATAAGTATATAACGTCTGGACGTTAGTATATAACGTAGGTACAGTACCTACCCAGTGTATTACTTACGAAGTATGCTAAGGAGTCACATATAGCATATCGACGTCGGTTGTCAGGTTGTCTGTCACCAGCCGAGCACGGTCAGGTGGTAGGTGAGTGTGCACTCTCTGTGCGATGCGTTCTGTTGTGTTCTGTTATACAACCTGAGTGCAGTACAGTGCAGTGTCTCGTGCACTCTTACCTGGGGGTGTTTTACATACTTACCTACTATTACACATGGCTAAATACTATTGTCAACGTTTGCGCATTGTTTGTGAGACAGATTGTTTAGTTTTTGCCAATAGTGTGCATTGTGCGCCGCGCCGCCGCCGGCGCCGCCGTGTCGTTACATTGATGACCTACCGACCGTGGCTTTGACTTTCACACTCGTTTATAGTTTTAGTATCTAAAATGATAAATACTTTGCTCCCGTGAACTTCGTATCACCTATTTCCCCATTCTCTTTATCGCGCCCGCCAACCATGTATACAAGAGAGAAAAAATTTTAAAAGTTAGCTGGTTTAAGCGAGACTAAAGAACATCAATTACTTTTTATATTAACTTGAACTTAACACCTATTACAAAATTACATACAATAGCATTCAGCTATTTTATACAGAAAATGTACAAAAATTTGCACAGCTACAAATGATACAAACAAATTAGCTACTATTGGTAAAAATAATTAAACACACCGCGTACCTCATCATCAGCTCATGTTACTCCACTGCATAGCCTCCTCCTCCGCGTACCTATTACCTACTCATAACAAATCAACAAACAAAGCCTAATAAAATACAGCAAATTAGGAAATTGAATTGTACTCCTACAGACCATAAAAACAAATGTATAAATAGCCGCCCCAATACGAGCGACTAGGGGTGATTGCTAGGAGGGGAGGGGGAGGGGGAGTCCGCTTGTGTCGGCCTCGGTCGGAGGGAATGTTGTCCGTCCGCCGCGTGAGAAGAGAACACGACCCTCGCGAGCTCTCGAGAACTTCTCATGATTATATTTTGCACGCTCTTTAATTCAGCGAGATTGCAACTTCTTGAATAATTCATTAAATTGATTCAAGTAATCAATAAATGATAGGAACGCGTTTCTAATCAAACATTACATACGTACTGTGGGTACGTTGATTCCAAATTTTGAAGCCAGCGATAACTTATCTGATTTTTAAAAAGCGTGACTGATTGTGAGCCTCGCTCGCACGTACGATGTGATTGTGAGCCTCGCTCGCACGTACGATGTGATTGTGAGCCTCGCTCGCACGTACGATGTGATTGTGAGCCTCGCTCGCACGTACGATGTGATTGTGAGCCTCGCTCGCACGTACGATGTGATTGTGAGCCTCGCTCGCACGTACGATGTGATTGTGAGCCTCGCTCGCACGTACGATGTGATTGTGAGCCTCGCTCGCACGTACGATGTGATTGTGAGCCTCGCTCGCACGTACGATGATGAGGACGTCCTCATGTCACGCACGGTGAAGGTTGAATTTACCGTAGGTTATGTTATATCTACAGAGGTTATGTTTTTTATATTTGGTATTCTATTCTTATTATGATATTCCATTATGATTTTTAACTAATATTATAACGAGGAAAACTTTGATTGTTTCCATAGAATAGGCTCCGAAACTACTCGACCGATTTGAAAAATTCTTACACCATTAGAATCCTAAATTTTCCCTGATGAACATAGGCTTAGGCTATAGAATATTTAAAAAAAAATTTGGGATCCTTATGAAAAAATATTTTTTTGTAAAAATACCCGTGTGAAGCCAGGGTGGACCGCTAGTTTCTAATAATTCATTTGTATGAATATTTTTTCACCAATAAGTACGAGCAAAAGTTTATATTATTGTTTTTAGTGACGTTGCATGCATGCATGAACTCGATTGTTAACCGATACATAGATAGGTATGCTGCGTATTACAGGACGATCTTTGCTACGAAGGAGGCGTAGAGCTGCTACGAAGCTGCCGCTCCGCTACGCTGTGTGGCTACGACATCCTTCGTCGCCGTAGACGTAGCGTAGCCGCTGCAGCTGCGGCGTTCTAGGGCGAGGGCGCCCCGTAGAAGAGGATTACTCCCCCTGCGTCGACGTGACTCTGCGTCGACGATAAAAATCTATTGTTATGCAAATAAAATATTATGCTAATTAGCATAGGTACATGCCTGCCTATAATGACTGCTTGGATGCGGCTGAACGGTGTTGTAGGCAGTGCCTACAGACAGAAGATATTACCTACTTCTAGTACCAAATAAAAGGTTTAAAATGTTATATTGATATAAATATAATAATAAAAGTTAAATTATTCTGTTCTAGAATTTTTTTGTAATATACTTAGGTACCTAATTAGCTAAGTATAATACAAACATAATTATTATTTAGGTACATTATGTATGACAAAGTGTAAGTAGGTACTTTATAATGAATGACGCATTCATGAGGTATTCTATCGAAGATAGCTTGGGGTAGGTACAGACTGCCAGTCTAATCTATATCTATCTATCTATCAATCTCGAGCTCACAATGATGATAGTCAGGCTGGGTTGTGAGGTCGGGGTTGATTTTCACTCAGCGATTCGATGTTCTTCTATCTTCCTATTTTATCCGACTTTGAAGGTTGCGCCTCCCGCGGTTTTTGCTCCAAAAAACTGTAAGTACCTACCTATTGTTAGATTAATAAGATAAAAGTTTTGCGAGCGACCGTCTGTCTAAAATAACTTAATAAGCACCAAAGCACGACATGAGCCAAACTTTCGTAATAACTTAGTTGTTCAATTTCACTTTCGTTCCTTAGCTTTGCCTTTGTTGGAGTTATTCACTGTTGAGTATTCTAATGTAAACGTGATTTTCAGTTTGTTATATTTTACTAGAACAAATTTTTGCAAATTTCTTCAGGTTATCATTTTGCGTATGAATTGAAAAAATACATTAATGTGAATGGGATTGAAGGTCCGATGAGATAATACTTCGGTAGGTATATATAATAGGTCGTCACGATTCTCAAGCGTGAGCAAAAACCATTGAATAAAGATGTTTGATCATTTTAGTTTTTATAGCGTGCCCTTGTGTTGTTTTGTCTGAGGTCGTGCGCTGGTTGTTGGAGTGATGGACAAGGTGATCCCTGACCATCCGCTGACAGAATACAGATTTTAGAATGAGTTTTACATTTTCTTCTCAGGTTGTCTACGTAAATATAAATTTTATGTGAAAGTGTCATATACAGAGTGGTTGTGGTGGTACCCGGAGGAGGCCCGACATAAAAGTACATAAAATACCCCCGCCCTCGCCCCGCCCTTGCCCCGGTGGCCGGGAGCTACTAATAAGTTTTTTTCCGGCCCTTTGCGGGGGCGGCCTCGAGGCTATGTTTCTAGTACCGGAAGACCCCGTCCTCCGTACCGTACCTTGTGAAAGTTTAAACTGTCTTTTACGGATCATTGTATAGAGACCTCTGACAGAAGGACAGACGGCCGACAGCGGACAGTCAGTCAAAGGTTCCATTTTCACCTTTCGAATAATTAGTCTTCCCATCCTTCACAAGCAGTCTTTTAGAGCTCACAAATCAAGGTATATAATGGTTATAGAAAATAAGAGGTGGCGCAAATTTTACACCGAGATCTTATAATGAGGTCCTTCAGTGCTTTATGTATGACTGATGCTGCATTAAACTTGGGTTTAATAGCGTTGTTTTTGCAAACAATGTTTTAAGGGGCCTCTCTTATCTTACCGGTGAATTGCCCATACTTACATATAATTATGTATTATTTAAACATACGATAAAGAGGTCCGACTTTAGAACGCGTTTCGAATTGAAGTTGCGAGCGGCCGGCGGGGCGGTGACCTCGCAATAAAGGGAGGTATTTCTTCTGCAACACGTAATAACCTAGTAGCTACCTACCTTCCTCTACCTACCTACCTACCTAGATCATCATTGTAACGTGACGGTCGTCGGCGGTCGTTCCGGCCGGTTACCGAACTTATGTAACCATCATCAGTTACTTACGCAGTGGCCACCGGTTCTCAAACACAAGGATAACCAACAGTTAGGGGAGTACCGAAACCTAATTGTTGTTTCATAACGAATGGTTATTTGATTCTGGATTAATTTACTCAGTCGCGTTTAGGTATGTATGTACCTAGATAAACGGCTACGAATCTACGATACTAGGTAACCTTACATAACACCTGTCTTTGGCTAGTAAAGGTTTTTTAGGTACTCAAGGGGGGGGGGGGGGAGGTATATAATATTTGTTTAAAACAATTGTACCTACTCAGCTCGGGAATCGAACCCAAACTTTTTGAAAAAATAAAGTAACCCTTACACATATACCAAATTGGTATTAAAAAAAAACAAATCCTCAGTCGTAAGCACAAATTCAAAGTTGCACACATTAGGCGAACTTTTTATACACAGAGCTTATATTACACTTATGTAAGTACCTACTTTTATTTGTACGTGGTACCTAATTATAATTACTTAACTGTTTTTATGACAAAACAACTCTTTCGATTCTCTTTGCAATGCCAACGCTCGTTGTTTACGGCGGCGGATAGCGCGGCGGGGCGCGGCGACCGACGCCGACGCGACGCGGTGGCGCTCGCATCGCATGGCGGTGAATCGAGTCGAGATCGGCTCGCGACGAATGTCGACGACGACGACCGACGACGACTCGATCGGTGCAATATTCCAACAACCGAACTATTTCAAAAGCCACACCCGGCTTATAAACGCGCTCCCATCAACCAACCTTGCGGTTTTTAAGGATTTTATCTCCATTGAAGTCACTAGCTCTATCTCTGTGACTCGTGCTATAATAGAAAGAGGCGGAATGATTGTGAAGTTGAAGCAGAATGATCGTGCAATCGTGACGTCAACGATCAAGTTCGTTGTGCTTGTTTCCGCTGCTGGCGAAGTGAGTGAAGTTAACGCAAAGTCACAAATGGTTTTTGTGTTGGACATTTAAGGTTTTTATACCTTATCTTATGAAAACCAATAGATTTTGTAGGCGGACCGGGAAGAAAGTATTTGCCACGTGACTTAAGTAAGTAATTCATGTTACGAAATACATTAATATCACAGAATAACGACATAAATAGTATAAACTCGTTGAACACATGAACACACACACAGCTAACCTAGAGGTGTATTGTATTGTTTCGTTTTCGTTTCGATATTCGGCACGATCAAGCTCCGCTTAGTCGTTGAACGGTGTTTGTGAAGACGTGCTTATGCTTATTAGGTAATTTTATCTTTTATATTTAGTCCTTATTTTATGTCACTGCTAGGTAGGTACTTATTTATAAAAGGTTTCGTAATTGACGAATTCATTATGAATGAAAGCGAGTTAGCTCGCGCGTTAATGGATGAAACGTGATGAAGTTCCTCGTTAAGGGATGAAACGTCGGTGTTCCGGTTCGACCCAGATCCAGCTGGATTAATCAAATCAGGATAAGTTTTGCTTTTTGCTTAAAAATTATGATATGTTAAAATGCTCATTAAGTAAAAAAATTAAATGAAAGGTTAATCATAATCAAGTATCATTGTACTTGTAAGTATATGAAATCAACTTTATTCCCAATCCAATGTTGAGATTAGAGGACAAGCGAAAAATTATATCTTGTCCCTAGGTAGGTAGTGTAGGTAGGTATGTACCTAACTAATAAATTTCTCAGTCTTCCTAGATTTCACTTTCAAAGATAGATTACGTAATTTACTGAGATGAGATCGCAATACCTATTATTGAGAATGTTGTTGGTAACAGACATGTCGTATACTAGGTACATGTTGAGGTATGAGTGACAGAATAAGACTCATGAATGGCACAAATAACACAATAATGAATTGGTTTATATTAATAACTATTTTGTTTAATCAACTTACGCTACTTAAATAATTATTTTAAGTAGGTAATAATTGATTGTATTAGTAGGTATATATTTGTAGGTATTAGGTATAATAAAATATATTTGGATTTTGAAAAAGGATCACATAAAACCAAATGAGGTAATGGACGACCTCTGTAGCGCGATGGGCGAAGGTCCGCCTGCGTCGCAGGAGGTGGCGGGTTCGTTTCCCGCCTCGGAACAAAATTTTTAGGATCTGCAGATCATTCTCATGTCATTCTGGTTGTTTACTATGTAAATATAATAAAAAATATCTATACATAATAATATTGTATTAGTATATCGTCGGTGCGCCTGCCAGAATCGTTATGTGCACTTTTTTTATTTTTTTTTTATTTGATAGCTGGCATCATTTTTGTGTTCTGCGTCGATTGAAAAAACAATTATGTGCAAATTCCTTCTAGAAATCGTTTTGACAAATTCGTTATGTGCAAGTCATTCGAATTTGTGGCAATGAAAAATCAGCTAAGTGTTCGCAAAAAAAGTTTTTGGTCAATTTTTCGCACATAACGGATTTGGTCTACACATAGACGGTTTGGTAAATTATGGTAACATTCTTTTCGCGCGCTTCATGTGTTTTGTGCAGAAGTAAACAATACTAAAACTTTGTTTAACTGAACACCGGTGAGTACTTATATTACATTTCAGTGCTTTGTGCAGTGCTGCCAACTGTACGAAAATGTTGTCGGTACAATATTTTCGTTTGTACCCTAAGGGGGTAAAAGATATGGGGAGGGGGAGGATTTTCATGCTCGATTTTGATCTACAAAGTTAAATGAGTCGATTAATCTCAAAACCAAACATTTTATGGTACTTAGGCACATAATTTGGTAGGGCTTGAAATTGTCTACATTTTAAAGACATGAAATAAAAGTTTCAGTCTGAAGAAAGACAAACAAAACAACGTAAACCTGAAATTAAAATCAAAACATCGCATTTGAACGTTTGACATAAAAAATTAAAAAGTTTCTTGAGAAAAATCAAGTTGAGGTTCTTCAGTGTGAATGATTATGATACATATTAAGTAAATAAACAAAATTTCAGTCAAATTTTGGAGTTACAAACGCGTACAAAGGTCAAAACTCAACTTGAATCTTGGAAATACTTTAGAATGGTCGATTTTCGGAAAATTCTAGAGTTCTTTCAGGGAAATCATGCCCAGGTTCTGAAATATGAGTGATTATGATAGATATTGAATCAATTAACATGATTTTAGTCACATCTTGCAGGTACAAATGGGTACAAACGTCAATCTCTAACTTGAATAGTCAAAAATGTTTGAATGCTGACATATTTTCTTCAGGAAAATAAGCTGAGATTCAAAAATATGATTGATTTGAATAGATATTGAAACAATTAATATGATTTAAGTCAAATCTTACGAGGTACCTACAATCGGGTACAAACGTCAAAATCCAACTTGAATCTGCGAAATTCTTTAAGTTTTTTCTGGAAAATCATACCTAGGTTCCAAACTATGAGTAATGATGATAGGTATTGAATTAATCAACATGATTTCAGTCACAACTTGGAGGTACAACGGGTACAAACGTCAAAATTTAACTTGAACCTTCGAAATTCTTTAAAAAGGTCGATTTTTGGAAAATGCAAAAGTTTTTTCTGGAAAATCATGCCCATGTTCTGAAATATGAGTGGTTATGATAGATTTTGAATCAATTAACATGTATTCAGTCTTATTTTGGGGGTACAAACGGGTACAAATGTCAATCTCTAACTTGAATAGTCAAAAATGTTCGAAGTAGTCAATTTTTTAATACTGACATATTTTCTTCAGGAAAATCAAGCTGAAGTTCAAAAATATGAATGATTAGGTCAGATTTTAAAACAGTTAATATGACTTCTGTCGAATCTTAGAGGTACAAACGTCAAAATCCAACTTGAATAGTCAAATTCGAAGTAGCCAATTTTTGAATACTGACATATTTTCTTCAGGAAAATCAAGCTGAAGTACAAAACTTTGAATGATGAGGATAGATATTGAAACAAATAACATGATTTCATTCAAGTCTCTGAGGTACAAACGGGTACAAACGGCAATCTCTAACTTGAATAGTCAAAAATGTTTGAAGTAGCCAATTTTTGAATACTGACATATTTTCTTCAGGAAAATCAAGCTGAAGTACAAAGCAATGAATGATTAGAATAGATATTGAAACAAATAATATGATTTTAGTAAAATCTTGGAGGTAAAAACGGGTACAAACGTCAAAATCCAACTTGAATCTTCAAAATTCTTTCGATTGGTCGATTTTTGGAAAATGCAAAAGCTTTTTCAGGGAAATCATGCCCATATTCTGAAATTTGAGTGATTCTGACAGATATTGAATCAATTAACATGATTTTAGTCACATCTTTGCAGATACAAACGGATACAAACGTCCATTTCTAACTTGAATAGTCAAAAATGTTTGAAGTAGCCAATTTTTGAATACTGACATATTTTCTTCAGGAAAATCAAGCTGAAGTACAAAACTTTGAATGATGAGGATAGATATTGAAACAAATAACATGGTTTCATTCAAGTCTCTGAGGTACAAACGGGTACAAACGTCAATCTCTAACTTGAATAGTCAAAAATGTTTGAAGTAGGTAGTCAATTTTTGAATACTGACATATTTTCTTCAGGAAAATCAAGCTGAAGTACAAAGCAATGAATGATTAGAATAGATATTGAAACAAATAATATGATTTTAGTAAAATCTTGGAGGTAAAAACGGGTACAAACGTCAAAATCCAACTTGAATCTTCAAAATTCTTTCGATTGGTCGATTTTTGGAAAATGCAAAAGCGTTTTCAGGGAAATCAAGCCCATATTCTGAAATTTGAGTGATTCTGATAGATATTGAATCAATTAACATGATTTTAGTCACATCTTTGCAGATACAAACGGGTACAAACGTCAATTTCTAACTTGAATAGTCAAAAATGTTTGAAGTAGCCAATTTTTGAATACTGACATTTTCTTCAGGAAAATCAAGCTGAAGTACAAAGCAATGAATGATGAGAATAGATATTGAAACAAATAATATGATTTGAGTAAAATCTTGAAGGTAAAAACGGGTACAAACGTCAAAATCCTACTTGAATCTTCGAAATTCTTAAGAAATGTCGATTTTCGGTAAATTCAAGAGTTCTTTTAGAGTAATCATGCCCAGGTTCTGAAATGTGAGTAATTCTGATAGATATTGAATCAATAAACATGGTTTCAGTCAACTCTCTGAGGTACAAACGTGTACAAACGTCAATCTCTAACTTGAATAGGTAGTCAAAAATGTTCGAAGTAGCCAATGTTTGAATGCTGACATATTTTCTTCAGGAAAATCAAGCTGAAGTTCAAAAATATGAATGATTAGGTTAGATATTGAAACATTTAATATGATTTTAGTAAAATTTAGAATAGAAACATATTTTTTCCCTGCTTAGTATAAATTTAAGAGAGTTTCCACGTTTATACCTACTTAACATGTTACCTAGCTTAGTAGATAACTGTAATATTTAATTGCTCAATAAAGTTTTAAATTCTTAAAAAAAATTTTTTTTTACCTGGTTATGATGGTTTAAGTTCTTTTTATTTCATAAAAATTGATTTTCTTTGAACTTTTGGTTCAAAGTTTGGTTTCGTAATGCACTTGTAGTATTATGATGGACTTAGTTTTCTAGTGTTAAAGCTTCTGACAAATTCTACATGTGCATATTTTCACATGTAAGAAATGGCAACCGCAACACAAATCTGATATGTGCATAAAATGACAAAAATAAATATTGTGCCTTATATGCACATTGTATTCCTATTGTTCTTAGCTCAATACAGAAAAGATATATTTTTGCCATGATTCTGCATTTTTGAATTATTTATATGTCAAATAATAATTAAATAAAACAGTTTTTAGTCCCTCCTGAAAACTTGCTCAAAAACACATAACGATTATGGCAGGCGCACCGACGATATTAGTCATCTAGTACCCATAACACAAGCTCTGCTTAGCTTGGGGCTAAAAGATTATTTGTGGATTGTCCGGCATTATGTATGTAATTAGGGTGGGCATTATAATTGTATGTGTAGGTCTGTAATGAGTAGGTACCTCTGTTTAGACCCTTCCTTGTGGACGGTTTCCATAATTTAGGTACAGTATTTTGTTAAATGAGGCTTTCTAAACAAAGAGATAGGATCGGACGAAGTAGAGGCACATCTAATAAGAAACTTCGAAGATACTATATTATCCTGATGCTATAGACGTTAGCTTTTTTAATAGGATCCTAACGTCAGCTGGAACAGTTTTAAGTGACGTTAGATCAAACTGATTACTTACGTGATGCTGTTCTGGTAAAGAGGGAAATTACTAGTGTTATTAGAATGTACACAAGAAGAGTGAAAACATGTTGAAAAGGCTGCAAATAGAACCACCACTAGTGGAAGTAGCACTTTTAATACTCATCGAACTATGCTTGAAAATATTTAGATCTATTTTTTAACGAATACCATTATGTTGACTGAGGTTTAACGCACACATTTCATCAGTTAACTAAAAATTATCGCTAAGTACGTGGCACATGCTAAGAAACCTCGTTAACTATTGCAAAATATAGGGATGGGCAATTGTCTATTATGCGCAAAATTTGTCGCTAAAATAATTTATGATGATTTATGCGATGCGTACACACAACCACAGATCCTCAGCTGTGGAGTTGAACTGGGTAACAACTGAACTTGCAAGTCCTTGCTGCAGTTATT
>CAWVOY010000329.1:0-19559 GCA_963931895.1 Eupithecia pulchellata | reverse complement strand
CCTTGGCTTCACTCCGTCCCTTAGCTCGCCACCCCGCCTACCTCAGAGATATCCAGTCAGATGCAGCTGCCTGTACGTAGTCCGTACCGTACCGAACGTACTTTCACTTACCTACTTGATATAAGGTCGACAATCGACAAACCTATACATAGATAATAGACTTCCTTCAAATATTGATAACGTTTAGAACAAAAGATATTTAAATCTTTGGTTTAGAAGAGCAATTAACTTGGTTCTGGGTATTTGATATCCTCAATTTTTTGTTCAGTTCTTCATCATTAGCCTTCAATATTAATTATTAGCTGAGGATCGTAGACATTCTTGTGGTTCTTTGATATTAGACGGCAGTTTTATCTGGTTTCAGCAGCAACAAACTGATGCGCTCGCATCAACGCAACGCACCGCGCATCTACCAGATTTTCGAAGAAATCCCGTCCCATCACGGTTTTTTAGCGCGCGGAAAGAAATGATACCCTGCGCCGCCCGTGCCCGTGGAGGCTTCAGCGGCGCGCGTGCGCATCTGGCAGCCTCCAGCACCGTCAGGTGTCTGTGTATCGGGCAGGGTGCTTGATGCTCCTCAGAAAAGCGGAGTCGAGTGGCCGCAGGAGTATAGCTAGGGAAGGAGCGCACGAGCGCGTCGCGCCGCGCCGCCCGCGCCGCGCGGGGCTCCGCCTCCGACATTCCGGACAACGAAATAAACGACACACAAATCAGCAGCGCAGCGCTCCTCTCGCTGCGCCCCACACAGGTACACAAACACGCGTAAGGCAATCGGTCGTCGGACGGACACGCGGCCCTCACCTTGCAGCTTCTTCTCAGTCTCCCAGAACTTCTGCAGCTCGGTGAAGTACTTGTCGAGAATGAACACCTTGGAGAGGCCGAGCGTGGCCATGGCGTAGCCGAGCGGGCATCACAGCGCGCCGCCCCCGCGTCTGGCGCGCGCGGACATCTCGCACTGACTGCCCGAGCCTCGCCTGCCCGCCGCCCCCGCGCCCCGCGCCCCGCTCCTCACGCCTCACGCCAGGCGGCGGCGCTCTCGTCGGACCTATGCAATCGTATCAGACTCTTCTTTGGAGAAGTCCCTTACACACACTGAACACACTCATACCAAACACGCTTAGAGAGCACATTTATTTTGCATCAAAAGCATTGTTATCATCAAGAGCCAGTCTACCATCATCGGCGTTGTCTTTCACACAGCTCGACACGGGGCGGCGCCGCTGCCGCTACTGTGCTGGTTAAGGCTCGGCATCTCTAGAAGGTATGTGTGGCGTGTGACTGTGCGAGATATCGGAATAGGCAACATGTCTACTGTCGTTATATAACGGGACCCTGGGCCTCGCCACTAATTCTATCTGAAACGGAGCGCTGCTGCTGGCTGCTGGTCGCGAGAGGTCGCGGGTGAGGGGCGGGTGCGGGCGGCGCGGGGCGGGGAGTGGGAACTGGTTTGTTTATTTGTAAACTAGCATCGCAACTGTCTAAAGCATCGTAATACAATGTCCCTTTAAGTAAAACCAACCACATCAGTAAGATACTTAAACTATAGGTAAAACACTGGTTTAGAAGCTCGAAAAGCTCTTTCTCCAGTTTTAGGCCTATTTTCATTTCACTTCTTATAAACCTGCAAAATATTAGTTAGTGTGTATGTGTGTGTTTGTGTGTGTGTGAGTGTGTAACTAACAGCAGTTACCTAGCACATATACATATATTTGGCGGTTAATCAATCTAGCATTTGTCTTCATAAATATATTTATTTCTATCAACATGAAATATCAATGAAGTATAATCAAAAAACAATACATAATCATTATCATATCCCAAATATCTCTTGCTAAAAAAGGAAGATCACTTACATGTAGGTAACTAAAAATGGCCCTATATTGATCCTTGCGGGACGCGTTATTTAATTTTTGAACCACTGGATTTCTAATATCAACTTTTTGAACTCTATCAGATAAATATAATTGCATAAGGTTCAGTACTTGTTGGCAGTGAACCAGTGAGCCAGTGAACCAGTGAGCCAGTGAACCCTTTCATAGTGATTCAACTTCCTGATCGATGTACCTTGACCTACACAGTCAAAAACTTTAGAAAGGTACAGAATATAGCAACAGTGTTTTTATCTAAAAATAAGTAAATATTTTTTTATTATTTTAGACATATCCATATCATTGTTCATTACCATAGCACCCGATAGGTTGACTTTTGAGACCATCTATGAGGTTGTATGTACATAAAAATTAAACAGGTGGGGGAGGATACCCCCCCCTGCCGCACACCGCATTCCAGTCCATAGAAGGCCCCGGACCATTTAACCTGATTCATTTTATTGTATTACAATATTCAAAAACAGGACCAATTTCCCTGGGGAGGCTTGTGTCACGCAGCTTTTGCCACAGCATGTCATAGCATACCGTGTCAAAAGCTCCCGACAGGTCTAAAAAATAGGCGTACCCCGGTGTCCTTCTATCCACAAAGTACCTGACTGTCTGCTTTAGGCTCAGAATAGCAGTCTCGGTAGACATAGCAGTCCTAAACCCGAACTGTCCATCATGCATTCGCAGGCGCAGGTCCAGGTGTTTAGATTAGTCAGAAGCCGGTCCAATAGCTTCGCCAAGATTGCCAGCGATATTGGTCTTTAGTTGTTTATTTCTGAGATAACTCCGGTCCTACTTGACTATCGGTACCACCGATTCTTCTTTTTTCTACCGGTATTTTTTTCATACAGTCGGGTGGTAAGTATGCATGGCTAATACATAGGTTGTAGAACACGGCCAGTGCTCCAGGTAAGTGCACTCCAGCATGCCGCAGGTGCTCAATGCTCAGACGATCATGCCCCAGTGACATGACGCAGTTTTTTTATAGCCTTTCCAATTTCAGTACCTACTACTTGGGTCAAAGTAGCGCCAGGGCACTGGCACAGCATTGGGCTCCTGCCGCACGGTACCTCCTGATCCAAGTTTGATTTTACTTTGAAGTTGTCCCTAAATAGTCTGCTATTTGCTTAGGATCAGATTTCACACCAAGGCAGAGTAAATGTAGATTAAGTTTCTTTATGGATTTAAAAAAATTGAGAACTATGTTTCCTTTTTATGGCTAGCTATTAAATCCATTATATTAGATTTTGGTTATTTGGCACCATTTCAACTTAGCCTAAAACATTTCCTGCTGTTGGACATGTCATCATAACTAGGGCCACCACGACTTCCGAACTGGCACCATAAACGGAATTTTTCTCTAGCCTCCTTATGAACTCAGAGAGAATAGTAGGAAGGAATGTAACTATAGAGGGCGTCCCACCGCTATGCCACATGGAGGGAAAGTACCTTCAATATTGTAGATTGAACATTTTACTGAAAGAAGACATTATTATAATTTTAAAAACATTTTAAACTGCATTCATAGATTTTTCAATAGTTACATATTTGAACCGGGAACCGAACCCGCTACACGAGAAAAATTATTCACCTATAGCTTTATCATACCGATCGAAAGGCTTCATCATAAGGATTATTTTTTGCTAATACATCTGAAGATTATTTGTTCGCGTGTTCAGTCCTTTTCTACATCCACAAAAATAAATCACCTAATGTGATACCTATACTTTATTAAATATAACGCCTATCGTTACGATAAGCTTGTGTTATTGGTACTACTACGGTAGTAGTACCAATAACACAAGCTTTGCTTTGCTTGTGGCTAAATGATGCTGTATGTATTATCCTGGAAACATAATTATTCTCATATTTTTTGGAGCACGGTGGAATTCAGTAATTCAATAATCTTATTACCTTAAATATTCTTGGAGCGCAGTGGAATACATTGAGAATGGACTTTAAAATTTTGAGACAATGGTTTTGGGGCTCTGTGGAACTACTATTACAGTTACTACAGAGATTAGTGGGTAGGTAAGTGGGTACCTACAATTTTTTTTCGACTTTTTTCAACGTATTTCAATAAGACTATTTTCAACACCTGTCTTGAATTTTCGAAATCCATACCTTTGATTTGATATTGCTCTCAATGAAATAGCCCCCATTGTATGAAAATTAGTTTATTGACCATATTTCAAAAAGTATTATATTTACAGACTTCTCTATATTTTTCCTGTAAAATATAGATCTGAATGGAATGGTAATTTTTTTAACATTTTTCAAAATATTTTATTTGATACCACTTTCGACTCTTTAGGTCTCATTTAAAATTTCGATTTCAAAATTTTTACCTACTGATGAATCATTTTGATTTTTGATTTAATTTTAATTTTCTATAAATCTGTGCGGGCGCACGAAATATATTATTATTTCAAATTTCAAGTCAATAGCTGCAGTAGTTTCTGAGATATTAAGGATTCAAATCAAAACACAAAATAGAATCAAAGTGATCCATCCCATAAGGTTTTGAAACCGATGTCAAAACCCTAACAAACTAAAGCGGCTCATTGAGAAGGCGTATTATATGGTCGATGGTTTTCTTAACGAAACAGTTATTATTACTTTTTTATAATTATAAGATGAATGATTATTAGGTAATTTTATTTTTATTTTATATTTATTTAACTTTTATATTTATTACTTGTAATAATAGAATTTGTACCAATAAAATGTCTTTATCTCTACACGTACGGTCTGAAGCCGGGGCGTTACCGAAAAGTTCTGATTATGGATGAGGAGCACCCTGGAGCATGTTTGTTGGCGCTGGGGGAGGAGGTCCAGAGCAGAAACAGAAAATGGAGCAAACATGGAGTGCAGGGTTGAGCCGGCCTACAACGGAACGGCTGTGCCTTGCTTGACTACGGCGTCACCTCCCTTTTTGCCAATATTGTCCAAGATTGTGTATCACTAATTCACTACACTATCAGCCTGCACCGGTTTCCGGTACCTTGGTTTATTGTCCTCTGTGGCGCGGTGGGCGAAGGTCCTCCGGATGCGAATTCGATTCCCGCTTCGGGAAAAATGTTCGTATACAATCTGCAGATATTTGTTCAGGGTCTTCTGGTCGTGTAGGTACTATTATTAACAAAAAATATCTATTTAATATTATTGTATAATGTATTGTATACCAGTCATTTATCTAGTATCCTTACAATGTCTGTTAAAGAAGCTTTACTTCTCAAACAAAGTATTAAGTTCGCTTACAATGAGAATAAGTAATTCCTACAAAAATATTTAAAGTAGTAGGTTAGGTAGGTCCTTCAAATATTTTATATAATTTTATTGATAGGTTAACCTTTAGTTCTTAATTATAATGTCATTAAAGTTCTTATAACAGTGCTATTTAACATAATTTAGGATAGATAGGTACAAACAAAAATAACAAGCCAACAAAATCCAAAATAAATCTATTCTATACTAATATTATAAAGAGGAAAGATTTGATTGTTTGAATTAAATATAGGCTTCGAAACTTCTAAACTGATTTGAAAAATTCTTTCACCATTAGAATCCAAAATTTATCCTGATGAACATAGGCTATAGAATATTTTCAAAAAAATTAGTAGTTAGAGGGAAGGATAAAGTACGAATCAAACCCCCGAGTGCTAGTTTGACACTGATTTAATATTCGTAAGTAATCGTACGGTAGGTATGCAAACGTTGTGAAACCTGAAATCTGCTTAGCTTTACATGACCTAGTTCAGTGACTCTACCTATCGTGCGGTACTCCGTACATTCTGCCGGAGCACAGTATACATATTACACTGTGGTAACAGTCAATCACTTAAGTTTCTTAATGCTATTCATATGTATGTGTATAAAACGTAAGTAAGTAAAGCAAAAAGAACATGTAAGCTTGAAGTTTATTCAACAATGATGTGTTGTCGCTGAAGTAAATTCTCCATGTTGTACTTGTTGTTTTAGTAAGTAGTAATAGGAGATGTGTAGGTACCTAGGTAAGATGTTCAGTACTTACCTGTTACTAAGTACCGGAGGTACTCAGTGTCCTCGTGAAATTAGCACAACCTCATGCGCCTTCTCAATGACTGGTGGAACCCGCTGGTGGGAAGCCAGTCAACCGATTCGCAGTCGCACGTCATTCACTAAAACACTATAGAGCACTGTTTCCCTGTTTGGTATCAAACGTCGACGATACTTCACAGAACAGCTGTAGAGCGTATCCCTGTGGCCGCCTCCTGCCGACGTTCGGGAGACAGGTACTGGTAAAATGTTAATTTCGAAGGACCAAAACCTGTAGGGGTTCTATACTAGTATTACTATTAATAGTATTTAACGATATACCTACTTCGAATTCGTAGGTACCTGTTTACTTGCGTAAACGCGAGTGGCCCAAGTAAAATGTTGAAAACATCTGCATTAATATTAGGCTAATGCGTCTCTGAAAAACTAGGCGCATTTCCACACTTTCACAAAATTGACTCTGAATGCGTCAAATATTATTTTTGACTAGTATAACAGTCACGCTACGGCACGAATATTTTATACAAATAAAACTAAAATATTTAATTTGACACATGTCATGTTTAAAATTCCGAAGATATCTTTGCTAAGGCGATAACTTGCCCCGGTGCACCTTGTAGCAGGTACAAAGGTAAAACTATGGGTATTCATTATTCAATAATAAAAAGTGTACAGCTCCACAGCTAGTAGCTAGTACACTTTTATTACCTACGAGTCTTTGCCTCCAGCCAGTGGCGTAGCTAGGGGGGGGGCGGTGGGGGCCACGGCCCCAGGCGGCATATGAAAGGGGGCGGCAGGAAGCGCCAAATTATTATTAATTAGGAAAATATAAATTAGGGAAATCGCGCGCGCAATGTTACGTACGTTCCAAGTGAAAGGGTAAGTTAGCGTGCGAAAGAGAGGCGGCGGCGGCGAGCGAGGTGGAATCGAATGCAGCGGAAGTGGCGACAACCGCACTTCTCGCCGCCCCACCGCGCGCCGCCGCGCCAGGCCGCGAGAGAACCAATAAACGACAAACTGTCTGTGGCGGTAGCGAGTACGCAGTCTATAAAGTTATTATTGTCTTGCTTCGCAAATATCGTCAAGCAAATATCTTGTCTAACCGTCGGTGTGTGTAGGTCGTGGTGGAGTTGGTCATTTGTCACGAACCATAGAGCATTTGTATAAGGCGGAGCATTTTTGATTGAAAACGTTGCAGAATGTCCAGTTTTGTGTTTGCCGCGGTACCCCAGGCCATAACTCAGCACCATAAGACCATATCGGTTTCAGTATACATTTATAGATAAGGAGTTTGTTGTCTAGGGACCGATTTGATTTTCTTCCCGTAATCCAGAACAGTTTTCTCAGCTGCAGACCCAGTGCTTTCCTTTTGATAAAGATGTGCTTCTTCCAGGTCAGGCGTCTGTCTAGATAAATACCAAGGTACCGCACGTCTTCAGCCTGTGGTATTTGAATCCCGTTCAGTTTTACAGGGGGGCACGAGCCATGTCGGAGGGTAAAGGTTACATGGACCGATTTGGATTCGTTTGCCTTGATGCGCCAGTCTCTTAGCCAGGTTGAGATGTCATTTAGGCTTCTCTGAAGCATATCTGATGCCGTGTTTGGGTTTTCGTGGATGGCAATTAGGGCAGTATCGTCGGCGAATGTTCCCACGAGTACTCCTTCTGTCGTTGGTAAGTCTGAGGTATATATTAGGTACAGCACTGGACCAATAACGCTGCCTTGGGGGACACCAGCACGTATATTATTTAGATTTGTCATCTCCTCGCCTTGCTTTACGTAAAAGTTTCTCTGGCTTAGGTAAGATTTTATAAAGTGGAAGTAGTTGGTTGGCAAAGTTTATAGGATTTTGTAGAGGAGGCCGTCATGCCAGACGCGGTGAAACGCCTGGGAGATATCCAGGAAGGCAGCGGAGCTGTATTTCTTTCCTTCGTAGGCTCTATTTATCTCATTGACTAAGCGATGGACTTGTTCAATTGTACCATGGGCCGCGCGGAAGCCAAATTGATGAGAAGGGATAAGTTGGGTTTTCGCTATTTCCAGGCTTAGACGTCTCATGAAGAGTGTCTCCAGAACTTTGGAGGCAACTGGGAGCAGGCTTATTGGGCGGTAAGAAGTTACTTGTTCGGGCGCTTTTCCAGGTTTGGCTATAAGAATGATTTCCGCCACTTTCCATTGTGCTGGTACGTAATTGCGTCGCAGGATAGCGTTGAAGATTTGTGTTAGGAAAGTGAAGCCTTTTTCCGGTAGTTTTTTTAAGACTTTAGCCGTGATTAGGTTGTATCCAGGGGCTTTGTTAAGTTTTAGGTTCCGTATGACATGTCGTACTTCACTTTTAGAAAATTTGTCTATAGGAGGAGAGAGCTGATAGGTTTCTGCTAGGATATCCAAAACTTCAGACGCTTTAGCAGAACCTGTGTCCGAGTTGGGAGTGAAAGACGTTTTGTAAGTGTTCTGCGAACAACGCTGCCTTTTCTGAGCAGTGTTGTTCCACGTAAAAAAAAATTTCGTATTTAGGTGAAAATTTAAAATCGGGTTGTATGTATATTCAAGTTTTTATAATAAGTGTTTACAAATAACGCTAATCTGCCTCCATTTGACAGGGCGACGTGTCCAGTTCGCGCGAACAAATCAAGCCAACTGATCGCGTTCACTTTGTTTCGCGCCGCGTCGCGCCGCACCCTACGTGCGTTTGGTCACGTTGGGTTGGACTCTTCAGTAGGTCTCTACTGTTTGTTGTTTTCGCGCCGCGCCGCGCCGTGTCGCGTTCGCGTCCAGATCGCTCACGCAGTACGCCCCGTTAGGGTTTTGAAACCGATGTCAAAACCCTAATACCTCAGATCTACTATGAGCTCCGCAAGACTATAAAACTTGGCTATATTGTCGATTGAACAAGAATTGGCTGCTAATATTGATTTTGACAAAGTTATTTCCGACTTCGCTGCTCATAAGGCCCGTAGAATCCGCTTGTAAAACCGCTCATCCTATTTTAACTTCAATAAAAGGTTGCATTGCATGTGAAATTTAATTTTAATTAAGCACCTAAAGAATGGGGGCGGCAAAATGGGTCTCCCGCCCCAGGCGCCGAGATGGCACGCTACGCCACTGCCTCCAGCCAGGCCAGTCCTCCAGGGCCGTAGCCAGTAAATACTGAGCTGGGGTAGAGCTTTAGCCAGCACGACAATTTTTGTAACTTTTTCCGGTGGTCGCGAGTTAGTATTATAACAGTGAGTGGAATGAGCGCCGATATTTTGTAGTGATTGCGGCCGCTGAAATTGGTTGAAACTGAAGACTACAGAATAAACGGCGAGCGGATCGAGCCGTGAAATTTTATGTGACGTTTTTGGACGTACCTATGCAAAACGTTTAGAAGAAGTATGCATTAAATATCTAAAGGAATAACAGCAAACGGACGTAGCAATTCAATTACGGCAAAACAAGAAAACATGTACTTAATCCATCCATTGATTTACGAAATTAAAAGTAATGTCGTGTCGTGATCTGCCTACCTAGATGGAGTAAGGCGTAAATAAATGTGATGCGTGCGCCTAGCTCACTTACATACAAGGTACACCTGTCTATACAATACGAATCGAACGATACGGACCGTGCGGGCGCGCCACCCAGCCACCCCGTCATCGCGCGCGCCCTGCTCTGTTGTAAAGCGGAGAGATGAATTTCAAAAGAAAATAAGAATTAGTTTTTAAGACAGGACAACCATTTCAAGTGCTGCGGGCACATATCCGAGAAAACTTTATAAGTATTAAAGTTTTATGTGAAACGGTGTCCAAACATTTCGGGGGGTGGCTGGAACCTCCAAAACACCCTATCCCTACGGGGTTGTTTCCAATCAAAATATATGATCTGTTTGCCTTTACGGCGATTTTAATAAGAATAGTTTCAACTTCAATATGTAGTGTGTAGCTTTCCGAGCTGTTGACAGCACAATCATCATCAGCCTATGTTAGTCCACTGTTGGACATAGGCCTCCCCCAATGAGCGCCATAGCGCCCTGTCTTCGGCTTGTCGCATCCAGCATCTGCCAGCAGTCTTTCGCAGATCGTCATCCCACCTGGCCGGAGGGCGTCCTACACTACGTTTACCGAGTCGCGGTCTCCACTCAAGAACACGTTTACCCCAGCGGTTATCGGTTCTTCGCGAAATATGGCCGGCCCACTGCCACTTCAGTTGGCTAATTCTCTGAGCTATGTCGATGACTTTAGTTCTCTGTCGGATGAATTCGTTACGAATCCTATCCTTCAGAGAAACTCCGAGCATAGCTCTTTCCATAGCGCGCTGAGCGACTTTGAACTGGTGGACCAACCCTATCGTGAGTGTCCACGTCTCAGCTCCGTAGGTCATGACTGGTAGGACGCACTGATTAAAAACTTTCGTTTTCAAACATTGCGGTATGGATGACGAGAAGACTCGACGTAGTTTTCCGAACGCTGCCCAGCCTAGCTGGATCCTCCTCTTGGCTTCCTTCTCGAAATTGTTTTTACCCAACTGCAAAATCTGCCCGAGGTAAGTGTACTCAGAAACAATTTCGAGAAGGTGGCCATGTACGATCACCGGTCTTGGATCAATGTGCGCATTGATCATGACTTTGGTTTTATCCAAATTCATCCCAAGACCGATACATCGGGAGGCTGAAGCTAGACTGTCCAGCATCCGGTTCAGCTCCTCTAGCGACTCCGCCATTAAGACTATGTCATCAGCGAATCGCAGGTGTGAGATGTAGTCGCCGTTTATGTTGATGCCCTTGTCTTTCCAGTCCAGCGTCTTAAACATATCTTCCAACGCGCTCGTGAACAGTTTCGGGGATATGACATCCCCCTGCCTCACTCCTCTGCGCAGTTGGATCGATTTAGTCTGCTGGTCCTGTACTCGGACACTCATCGTAGCGGCTTCATAGAGACATCTCAGCACCTCGATATAACGATAGTATACTTGGCATCGCTGTAAGGATTGTAGAACAGCCCAGGTTTCAACGGAGTCAAAGGCCTTCTCATAGTCCACAAAAGCCAGACACAGGGGCTGATTATACTCTTCGGACTTCTGTATAATCTGCCTCACTGTGTGAATGTGGTCTATGGTACCATATCCTCCGCGAAACCCAGCCTGCTCCGGTGGCTGAAACTCGTCGAGTCTCCTGGCGAGACGGTTCGATATAACTCGTGAGAAAAGCTTATAGACGTGACTTAGGAGCGAGATGGGTCTATAATTTTTAAGAAGGGTTTTATCTCCCTTCTTAAAAAAGAGCACCACCAAACTCCCACTCCACGCCTTTGGAGTTCTCCCACTGTGAAGGACGGCGTTGAAGAGGCTCTGTAACTCCTGTATAACAGGGTAACCTCCAGCTTTCAAAAGCTCTGATGTTATTCCGTCCTCACCGGGGGCTTTTCCATTTTTAAGCTGCCTCAGAGCTAACACGATCTCGTCTTGACTGATGTCTGGCAGTTCGTCGGTATAGTGGCGTATCAAGGTGGCTCTAGAATCGTGGTCGTCTCGTTGGGAACGGGGAGCATGTGCAGCGTATAAACGGCCATAAAAGTCCTCTATCTCGGCCGATATCTCCGGCTTCGACAATACGGTCCTTCCGTCGTGCGTTGAAAGCTTCGTCAGGTGGCTCCTTCCAAGCTGCTGAGTGAATACTTTGGACCCTCGGTTTCGCTCTATCGCCTCTTCAATGAGGCGTGTATTAGAGCTCCGAAGGTCGCGTCGTACCATCTTCGCAATTCGCTTGTTCAGGTCTGACCTCTCTGACGAAGTCGCTTGGGAGGTTTCCCGTCTTTTTGTCATCAGCCCAAGAGTCTCATCCGAGAGTTTGGACTTCTTACCAGTACGCTGCTTTTTGCAAAACTTGATGCCCTCGTCCCTCAGCGTTTCTACCAGATTGTGTAGGGTCTCGTCAGCGTCATCAGTGGGTTCCAAGGCAGCGAATCTATCCCCGAGAAGCTGCTGAAACTTCTCGGTGCCCGCCATGATTTGGATTGGGTTCGGTCGGAGCGTGGACTTCATCAGACGGTTTCTTTCAAGCTTCAAATTTATATTCAGAGAGCCTCGAAGGAGTCGATGATCAGATCCGGTATTAAACCTGTTGATCACTGAGACATCTCTGAATATATGCTTGCTATCCGTCATGATGAAGTCGATCTCATTTTTAGTCACAGAATCAGGACTCCGCCATGTCCACTTCCTTTGGGGCTGTTTCTTAAAGAAAGAGTTCATTAAGAATAGCCCCTCTTTCTCCAGGAAGTTGACGAGCATTTGTCCCCTGTGATTTCGAACTCCAAAACCATGCGGGCCTATTCGGGATTCACTGCCAGTCTGGGTTCCCACCTTGCCGTTAAAGTCCCCCATAACAACGTTGAAGTGAGCCTTGGTGGTGTGATGTAAGGCTTTGGATATGTCTTCGTACATATCCTCCACTTCATCATCCGAGTGTGCCGAGGTCGGCGCGTAGACCTGAATAACCTTCAAGCTGTAGCGCTTAGACAGCCGAAGGATCAGGTACGCTACCCTGGTCGACACACTGGAGATTTCTTCGACGTTGTTAGAGAGGGCCTTATTGACGAGGAAACCTACGCCACCCTGGGATGTTTTATCACCCTCGCGAAAGTAGAGAAGATGGCCCGAGTCTAAGGTTACAGTGTCCTCCCCCTCTCTACGGACTTCACATAACCCTAGAACATGCCACTTAATGTTCTCTAACTCCACTTCCAACTGCGCTAGATGGTGATCAAGCCTCAGAGTGCGTCCGTTAAACGTTGCCAGGGTCAGTGTGTGTGGGGTGTGGTAGCCTAAAGTAGCCCGGAGATTCCTAGCACCCCCTGCCCCGCCGTTACCGTGGCCGCTACCATGGCCAGGAATAGCGAGGCGGCCGGGAACTGGGGGCCATTTTTTGGCGGTTCTTGTCATTGGGGGGGTATTGCCCATAATCCCCACGCTGGGCATGCGGGTTGGGGATCGCAGTTTAGTGGAGTAGTTCTGCAGAGGCGCTGCTGCCCGCCCCCCGGTGTGTTTTCCCTTAGTCGCCTCTTACGACACCCACGGGAAGAGTTGGGGTGGTGAAATTCTTTGTTATGCCGTCACCACACGCCTATATTATTATATTATTTTGTTATGTTATAAAAACCGAACAAAAAACTATCAATATATTTACTATAATATAGCTAAGTACTAATTTCTAGTGATAGTGACTTTATTCGAGTTTTGACGAGCGGGATTTATCGCGAAGCAAGGACTTTGGTTGCTTTGCAGTTGGCTAGGTGCATTTTTTTTATCTCTGGGGGGGGGGGGGGCAGCTCCTACCCCTGGCGACGCCCTTGCCTATGGATTACATATCTGTTGTTTAAAACAAATGGGTTTTGAGTAATTTTAGGCAACCTACCGATATGTTCCATGTATGAGGGCGTGGCGCGGGGAGGACTTGCTCGGGTTTGGCTGCATTCACTGAAGAGAAGCCGTGTGCGAGAGCGGCGCGGACTCCGCTGCGGCCACCTGGCACTGTGCGGCGCGGCGGCGGCGGGCGTCACCTCGGCACTGCGCGGCGGCCGTCACCTGGCACTGTGCGGCGGGCGTCACCTCGGCACTGCGCGGCGGCCGTCACCTGGCACTGTGCGGCGGTCGTCACCTCGGCACCGTGCGGCGGCGGGCGTCACCTCGGCACTGCGCGGCGGTCGTCACCTGGCACTGTGCGGCGGCGGGCGTCACCTCGGCACTGCGCGGCGGTCGTCACCTCGGCACTGCGCGGAGGTCGTCACCTCGGCCGGCTCAGAGCTCACGCACAGTTACACGAGGCCCGCGCTAACGCGCGCGGATCACGCACATGTCTCGCTATACCAACTCTACTCTACGTGCATCATAAACTCGTACCTTGATTGACTACAAGTACTACGTATATGACATTCGTCCTTCTTTTTTTACTGTACTTTTCCACGAAAACGAAAACAAGTAAAAAAACATCAAGAAACGAGGCAATCATGACAGAAAAACTGCAAGAGCTAATAGAACAAAGACACAGCCTAAGAAACAAAGAGAATAAGTCAAAATTAGACAAAAACATATTGAGTAAACTATACAGAAAATAAACAGAGAAATAAAAAATAATACGAAAAAACATAGATTAGATATAATAGAAATCACCTGGAAAAATCGGGTGCAGTCAAGAAAGCCTTTAAATGTCTTAATAAGTCAAAACAGATAATGACTCAACTGCAGGATAATTCAGGTGTTTCAGTCACGAACAGAAAAGAGTTAATGAAAATAGCTACCGACTTCTACACAAACCTATACATGAAAAACTCTAGAACCACGACGAACATCTCAATAAGCTTTATGAATGAAGATCCCGTAGGTACCTACATTTAACAAAAATTAAATAGAGCACTCGATTGACATGTTAAAACCAGAAAAAAGCCCCGGCCCAGATAAGATAACAAATGAAATGCTTAAAAGTGGAAAAGAGATGCTTATACAGCCATTATCTAGCCTATTTAACCTTATATTGAAAAGCAAAGTAATTCCGAAACAATGGTTTTGCTCTAACATTGAGCTTCTATATAAAAAGGGAAACCCCAAGATGATAACTAACTATAGACCTATAAGCCTCACTTCTTGTGTATACAAGGTATTCTTTCTCTGCAACTCTATTAAGAGGGATCAGTAAGATCTTGGATGAAAATCAACCAGTAGAACAAGCGGAATTTATGCGTACCTTCTCTACCGTGGACCATATATTCACTCTAAAAACGGTCATGGAAAAGTATAGAGAATATGATACGGCATTATACTTATGTTTTATTGACTATACTAAAGCTTTTGACTCTATTCTTCACGAATCTCTATGGGACGCTCTATCACAACAAGGTGTTAATAAAGATTACATTGATATCATAAAAGAAATATATACCCACAGTACATCACGATTTCACGAATAGTCATAGAAGAACAAGGTCCAAGTTTTAAAATCGAAAGAGGCGTAAAACAGGAGGACCCCCTCTCGGCGAAAATGTTTATAGCAGTATTAGAGCAAGCATTTAGAGGCCTGAACTGGACAAGCAAGGGCATCAAAATACACGGAAGATTCTTATCACATCTCAGATTCGCAGATGACATCGTGCTGCTATCAGAAGACCCAATCGATCTCCAATATATGATAGAAACCCTGTGCGTAGAGAGTAAAAAAGTTGGATTGGAAATAAACAGGGATAAAACAAAGCTTATGACAAATAGAGATAAGATACCAATGACTCTACTATCTACTAATCTAGAGTATGTTAATAAATATGTGTACCTGGGACATCAAATTTCATTCACGACTTGCACGGACCAAGAAATAGAGCGAAGAACCAAAATACTTGGAAAAAATACTGGGCTATGAAAGAAGTTTTCAAGAACAAACTACCAACTAAACTGAAAACCACAGCCATGGAAACCTGCCTACTTCCCTGTCTCACTTACGCATGCCAGACGTGGTCTCTAACCGCACAGAACATCAAAAGACTAAAAGTTTGCCAAAGAGCGATAGAAAGGAGTTTTCTGGGCCTTAAACTAAGAGATAAAATTAAGAACATAGATATAAGAAAGAAAACGAAAGCAAAAGACGTGGTACAAAAAGTTCTATCTCTAAAATGGAAATGGGCGGGGCACATCCAGAGAATACAAAACGAGAGATGGTCCAAAGCTATAATGGTACCCAGTAAACAAGAAACGAAGAAAAGGAAGACCCGTAAAACGATGGGAAGATGACATCGTAAAAATAGCAGGGAAGACATGGAGTAGAGTAGCTAGAGATCGAGGACGATGGAAGGAGCTGGAGGAGGCTTTCACCGCTGAAAGCGGTACTCACATAATATAAGAGAGAATATGTAGTTTAGTTTTTAAGTGTGAGAAATAAAAGCTATTTTAATTTATTTATTTTTATTTAGGTATTTATTTATTTTCCACGAAAATATATTAAGTTAATGTAAAGTTACTTAGAGTGCATGTCAATTAGGTAGACGATAATAATGTAATCAAAATCATCGAAGATGAATGTTTTTTTTCTAATGAATTGTAGTCTAGAATTCATTAGAAAAAAATTAATTAATTTATTTATTTAGAAAACAGTATAACATCATTACAGGTTTTTTTTAACCCCAAGGCGATGGTATAATGTAAGTAGGTAGGCAAATACAAAAACATAGTTACAAATCTAAACATTTGGTTTCTATAACTACCTGTGCAATCTGTAGGAGTGTCGGTAGGTTATTGTAAAATGTGTTCCCACTGTCGCAAAGTCGCAGACAAGATATTGAGGAGATAGATAGCGAGTGACATGGGGGCAAGTAGGTTGGTCCTACCGCTGGGCACCTGCAGCATGGCGGGGCGGCGGCGCGCGCCCACGCAGTTGTCACCAGCGCCACGTCTCTGCGCACCGACAGCCGGCAGTACCCTACCATACCTAGTACAAACAGACTCGGGTACATCAATGGATAGTACGGATAGACTCCATCTGTTTTAAATAAAGAAAGCGAGTAAATTTGTTTTGGATTTTTTCAATCATTAATTTATACTTAGCTTCGTTAGGGATCCAAATTATAGCATTAGTTTCGAAATTACTTCTCACTTTTTTACACATCACATTTTTTAAATTGACACTTTGTCTCAATATAAAGCCTAGGTTTCTGAAAGCTTTGGCACAAACATTTAGGCGCCGGAACCTTAAGTCGGGCACCATTTCGAGACCTAGATCGCGGATGAAGGTCGTTCTCTGCAGTGCTATCCCCTCCACCTGATACTGGTACTGCAAAGGGGTGCGCCCTGCTGTAGCTCATCATGAGCACTTCGCTACGTTAAACAATAGCTTGTTGACCTACTCCATTCGACCACCCTATCGATGTCAGACTGAAGCCGTTCGCAATCGGATACGTTCTCAACTGTTCGAAACAGTTTCAGGTCGTCCGCAAAGAGCAAACAGCCTGCCTCCTAGACAACCCCCGGCAGATCGTTGATCATAATAACGAATTCAAGGGGTCCAAGATTGCTGCCCTGGCTCACCCCCGAAAACGTGTAATACGGGGCCGATTGGCACTACCCCGAGTACTCCACATACTGCCGGCGCTCGCTAAGGTAGCTCGTGAAAAGCGGCGTGAAGCCTATTGCAGAAAACTTCAACAGTAAGAAATCGTTATCGACAGCGTCGAACACTTTCGTACGCACAGTCGACCTGGCCACCTACGTCACAGCCGGTGCCAAGTGCGATACGAACGACAGTAAGTTGCTCGCCGTGCTGTGCCCAGGCCGGAAGCCGTGCTGAGCGTCGCTCAGGTGCGCACTTACTTGCGTATAAATACACCTATGTAAAATTTATTCAAATACCTTAGCGAACGCCGACAGCACTGCGATCGGACGGTACTTGCTCACATCAGACCCACCTCCTGCCTTCGGCACCGGAATAACTCGCGTTGTTTTCCATCGGTCAGGATAATGGCACTCGTCTAAACATAAATTAAAAATATGTAAAAGGGGCTTCTCAATAACAAAACGACAGTCTTTTACAATATATGGAGGAATGCTATCGGGCCTCAAAGAGCGCTTAGGCTTCAAATTACGAAGTGCAGTGCGCACGTCATGGGCAGTCAGCTGGGCGATGTGCACCCGTGCGGCGGCCCCCGCGCCAGCCCCCGCCCCCGCCCCCGCCCCCGCCCCCCTCGGGAACAGGCGCGGCCGGACGGGACTGTACACGGAGTGGAAGTATGAGGCAAAACATTGGGGCACACTCTGCATCACTCTGTTCTCTCCCCTCTTTTTGTATACGAGTTTTATTTCGCCTCGATTGTTTTTGTCTGATAAACCTCCAAAAGGACTTAGGGTCATTTTTAAAATTATATTGCAACCTCTCTTGGTAGGCGTCAAACGTTTCGCATGTTTTTACTTTTACTAAAGACCTGCATCTAGAAAACATATCATAATCGCTTTGTTTTCCCGAAATTTTATATATTTTATGATACCGCCATTTGCGCTGAATCTCGTGTATCAAATCAGCGGTATACCACTCAGGATAACGAGACTTCGCCACCTTAGCACATTTCTTGGGTGTACATTCGGAAATAGCCTGGTTTACAACTTCATAAAAGTATTCCAACGCCACCTCTGACTTGTCAGCCATGTATAACTGATTCCAGTCGGCGCATTCCAACGAGTAGTATAACAGAGGATAGTTACATTTAGTGAAGTTCCAACGTTCAGCATGATTATGGTGAGCTACTACCTACAGCTACCTATGTATATGGTGAGACGGTGATCTAGAATCTCCCCCAAGTGTGACCGTCGCCAGTCGCCACACAGACGAGCGGCGGGTGCTGGGGGGGGGGGGTCGATTGGTACCAAGGGATTGTCAGACAAAAGTACCTCCAAGTCACTCGATGGTAATGTAGATAAAACTAAGTCTAGCGTGCGGTTATTACTATTAAGTAAGTTATTTACCTGTCGAAATCCACAGAATGCATTTACATATTCCATATAGCTTTGTACCTCGACTGTGGTAGAAGGCAAATTAAAATTACCTAACACTATTAATACATTAACGAACTTAACACACTCAGTTTCTAAAATATTAAATAAATGCATATATTCGTTATAATTACTACTTGGTGGAATGTAAACTACACAGCACATAAACAACAAAACATTTTTACGGTGAACCGTCGCACAAACTAACTAAAATAAGCGCCTTCTATGGAAAGCGATATAGATAGATAGATATTATAGAGAAATCTGTAAAAATAACTAGGTACTTTTAAAAATATGGTCAAAATATGGGAATAATTTTCTAAGGGAGGGGTGGACTATCCCATCGAGTGGGGTATCAAACGGTATCGATTTGTACATTCCAAAACATTTTTCGAAATTTCAATATGTATTATATCTACTTTTCGAAATATTTTATCCAGCTTAGACAAGCAAGACTTCAAAATGAGATTCGAGTCCCGACGCGGAACTAACGTAACGCGGCAGAAACACTCGCATCGCAGTACCAATCAATGGTCCGTTTGGAGAGGCGACTCCTGCTGCTCATGAACGCGCCGCGCGGTTTTGGCTAACTTCTTCGTGATGGAACTTTGTTTTCTTTAAGGAACCACGTGAAGCCCACACAGGTGAATAACAATGAGTTGAAAGAGATGCTGGAAGCCGATCCGAGCCAAACTGCCCACGAGTTAGCGGCATGGTTTAACGTTGCTTTACCAACAATATTGACTCATTTGCGTGATAGGTACAATAAAATATAAAAAAGTTAAGCATGTCATGATTTAACTTGATACTAGTGTTGGCTTCTTGAATAGATATTTTATATAATTGTCTTAGGGAAACAAAAAGCTTTAGAACCGAGGATAAAGACAAAAAACAAAATTAAATTAATGTAATACAGAATATCAATGATTGGGTTGCGAGAAGGATTGCTTAATTTTATAGAATATAGTATATAGGTATAGTATATAGTATATGATAGTAATAATATAAATTAGGTATTAGTTGTAAGTACCTTACCTAATTAATACTTCGTGTTAAAATACATTTAATAAAATAGGTACATAGTTGTGACACAGTCTTATTATGTATATATAAATAATGTGTACTTATAAAATAATAAATTGTGTC
>CAWVOY010000328.1:0-45564 GCA_963931895.1 Eupithecia pulchellata | reverse complement strand
GGGCGCCGCCTCTGTACCGCGCGCGGCTGGCGGCGCTGCTGATCGCCAACGCCGTGCACTGGGCGTTCGCGCTGTACGGCTTGCTGGCGCAGCCGCAGATCGCAAGCCACCTGCTGTTCGTGCTGCTCGCCAACGCGCTGCTGCACATGGTCTACTACGTGGCCATGAAGCTGGCGCACGGCGAGCGCCTGCGCTGGTACGCGTGGCTGTACTCGGCGGGCGCGGTGGCGGCGTGGGCGCCGGCGCTCTACCTGTTCCGCAGCGGGTCGACGGACTGGGCGGCGCCGCCGGCGCAGTCGCGGCACCTGAACCACGAGTGCCGGCTGCTGGCGTTCTACGACGCGCACGACCTGTGGCACATGCTGTCGGCCGCGGCGCTGTACCTCACCTTCTCCGCCATGCTGGCCTGGGACGACGGCCTGGCCGCCTTCCCGCGCACGCACATACACGTCTTCTGACCCCGCTCACATCCTCGCCGCTGCTTCGCCCGTGTCACTGACCTGCATCATTATTAGACAACCGACAAGCAATAATGTTCTGACCACCTCTCGGGTGAAGGTCCGCCTGCGACGCAGGAGGTTGGGGGTTCGATTCCCGCCACGGAACAAATATTTGTACGATATTTGTTCAAGGTATTCTGGTCGTTTTCTATATAGGGTGTCCCGAAACTATCGTATTGAATTTTTTTTTCGATACGACTAGACGATCAATAATACAAAAACCAAACTAAACAATTTTCTTTTCAAAAACTACTCTACTACTCATTTTGTTTAAATTTTGCACTTCATTACAAGAATGTGTTATTGTAGTTTGTATATAACAATACCCTGTATAGGTATAACAAAAAATATCTACTTATCTATTTATTTTATGGATCAATTGAGCTACCTGTAATTTGTTTGCATCAATCTGCAGTTAGCTCAATTGTATAGGTATAGGTATATATAAACTAGCTCTAATTTAGTTATACTCGTACATATGTATATGTACCTAATAGCTGACCCACTCGCAATTTCATTTGCGTGGACTTTAGGGTAAAAATAGTAATTTAAGAGTCAGGAATTCCTGAAACTTGTTTATAATATCCTGTATAAGCCCGTTATATGGGTTTTCTTTAAAAATATACCATTTACCGTATATTTTTTTGTATGACATGGTGGACATTTTTTTCTTTTTATCTTTAGCCCATTTTAAGTGAAGTTTTGAAAAATCCTAAAACATAATATGCTATACACATATTATGTCATACTGAACATTGGGAACTTTGACCTTTCCTACCCTGATTGCAAAAAATATTCTGAATCATGTTTTTCATTTATTACATGTACATTATTCAATAAATAAAGTTTCAGGTCAATACCTCCGCACATTAAATGGTTACAACCATTTCAATACGTTACCGTAATAACTCTACGAATTTAATTATTCAATAACCGGATTTACACATTTTTCTGGAATATGTTGAAAACACTTGAAATATGTATTTTAATTTATTGTTCGATCATTATGTACGTACTTAAATTTTAAGTCAAAGCAACCTGCATTCTACAGTAACAGATATTTCAATACGGAGCCAAACTATAACTATCAAGGTAATTGGACCCTGGCACAGCTAGAGGAGGTTAGGATTTCAACAGACAGAATTTAAATAAATGCTTTCATACTGAAGATGATTCCTTCAGTATTTAAAATAGTAAGGACTATTTTAAAAAGCTAGAAATTCTTACTCTGCCCAGCTTATACATATTGGTTGTCCTTATGGATATTGTAAAAAACCCACTCAAATACGAGACTGCAGAGAAGAGAACTAAATGACTCTTGACACGGAGAAAAGACCTAGAGCTCGGGGTTTGTCCGAGGCTTAATGTAGCAAAGCATGGCAGTAGATATCAAGTAATAAAATTATTTAATGTTCTTCCAACTGAAATGAAAGCAATTTACAACACAAATATGTACATTTAAGAACAAATTGAGAAAACTTTTGCTGAAGGAGTGTTTGTAAAACCGCCTAACCACCTACACTTAATCCTACGTACGTCTCTGGTGAACGCACGGGTGTGTGATGCTTGGGCGGAGATACAGAACTAACTGCTATATAGGATAGCCCCGTGCTTGGTACTTTACCCTACGTGTGAGTGTTGTATGTAGAGGTACACACGGGTGTACTATAAGCACAGAGCGCTCCTACTCACTACTACGTAGCCTAACACTAAGCCTAACTCTTACCTACCCTCTATCTATGTGAACATATGTCTGGATCCTAACCACGTATGTGTATATGTTATCCCTAACAAGTGTAGCCCTATCAATGTGTGTGTGTTCCTATTAATGTATGTATCCCTACAATCCTATCCCTAACCATATAAGTGTAGTAATAAATATATAGATAGAACGGGATATCTGTTACCAGGAGACCTAAGGTAACAGACGGAAGGTGGGAAGGAAACAAGGGCGTGTACGGCGTGCAATGTACACAGGGAATGATTTTCTCACTGCCGGTCAAGCAGACTCACAAGACCGATCAGATACTAATGGCTAAGGGTAGTCTTGGCCACAGTGAGAGGATGCTGGAATCGTGGATGTGCAGCTCATCCAGCGGATGCTGGGAACGTCTGGTCAGCTCGTCAGTGGTATGCTGGAACCTCTGGGCGGCTCCTCCAGCGGATGCTGGGAACGTCTGGGCAGCTCGTCAGCGGTTGCTGGGACCTCTGGGCGGCTTCTCCAGCGGATGCTGGGAACGTCTGGGCAGCTCGTCAGCGGTTGCTGGGACCTCTGGGCGGCTCCTCCAGCGGATGCTGGGAACGTCTGGGCAGCTCTTCAGCGGTTGCTGGTACTTCAGGTCTGCTCATCAGCGCTGGTGCTGGTACTTCAGGGTCCGGTCATGAGCGCTGGTAGGTACTGGTACTTCAGGGTCCGTTGGTCTTCGTAGAGGGAGGCGGAGTAATAACTCGACTCAGTGCTTCATTCCAATTGATTTATTTACAAAATTTTATAGATTATATACTTAATCTAGTTAACATAGTGTGCTATCGGTGAAGCGTCGATGCAGCAGTATTTGCTGAATCGGCGCTCTAGTAATTTTTAGACTTATGATTAGGCTGCGACTGCTAACCTAAATGCAATTCAGTAAACATAAGTTTTGCCGTTGACTTGGTTTGTTCTGGTTAATTTACATTTATAATGTGTTTTGGTAAATCTAAATAGCTAGTATATTATATAATATTAATTGTGTCTTAATGTTACGATTATTATTGTTATTACAATATTAAAAACATGTTCAATGGTTTGAACAGTGTTTTTATACAATTGACGAGTTTATCACACGAAAGCTATCTTCTCTAAGTTAGGAAAAATGTATTGAAAATTTTATTTTAAATTGCATGCTTAAATTTCGATAATTTTTTTTTGTTTTGTTGTATGTGTTAATAATTACCTACTTATGTCAATGTACTTACTTCTAAGATTTAATTTTAATTATGTTCGTTCATACACAATGTAAATTGTTTTTGAATAAATAAACTGAAACTGAAGATCTTTCTTTGTTCATAGTTACCTCTAAGAGACGTTTTTGAATAAAAAGTTAGAGACATCAAATTAAAAGTATCGACTTGTACATTTCAAACAGGTTCTAAAGTATTACAGGTTTTTTTTAAATATACCTACAGAATGGCTTTCTGGGATGGAATTGGATGGCCAAATCAGAAACCGCGACTAACAGAAAGTCGTAAAAGGAGTCATGGACTAAGTTAAAAAAAATGTAACGAATTGTTTTTATCGAAGAAAAAATACCATTGAATTAAAGGATGGCTAGCGGCAAGCACACTAGTTGTTCAAAAAGATTGTATAAAATAACCTACACATGAATGCTCAGTAGAGTAGTTTAAATAATGCATTTCGTTTCAAAGAATGATCCTTATTAGTAACCAAATCTGTTACTATAAAAATAAAGGGTGAAATTCTTTAAATTTTAATCCAACAAAATTTAAAAATCTGGCTGAAATGGTTTTCTCATAAATTTAGGTCAATGACTCCAATCAAGACGTATTTTAAACTGGTGGTTGTCAAAGCAGTCTTAAATATCTTGACTTCCTTATTATACTTATACAGTCACTTGTATGATAAACTCTGAAACACATGTTTTTATTTATTGTTTTTTCAGTATACACTGAAAGCTTAAAATTATTAATACCCTACATTTAAACTTTATACGCATTTCAATACGGAGCAAAACTACAAATCTCAACCTTGAATAACCCGTTTCATCCCATATTCAGAAATATTTTGAAAAATCCTGAACCTACTGTTCAATATTTTTGCTTGTTAAGTATTCTCTGAAAGTTTTAGGTAATTGGGTCAATAGTTGAAAATTTCGAAAAAAATCTTATGTAATTCGACTTCCTTTTTATTTTTTGGTAGTAATTTTATTTAAAAATCATGTATTTTAATTTATTGTCTTTTAAGTTTCAGGTCATTATATTAAGAAGTTATAGACATTTAAATACGGAGCCAAATACTAATCTCAAACTTGAATAACGAATTTCACCTTATTTTCAGAAATATTTTGAAAAATCCTGAAATTCATTTGCAAGGTGTAACAAAATATGTGTACTAAGCCGAAGGGGGAGGTTTCAGACCCCAATAGTGATCAGTTGTGGGGGGAAGATAATTGAAAATTCCTATTTTTCGTTTCCCATACAAAAAAAAATAAATTTACAAAGTAACAACCCTATCCGGGTAACCTATACATACCTACTACCACTGCAGGTAGGTAGGTATTTATCTTCGTAGAGTTCAGCTATGGCGGGGCGGGAGACTACCTAATTTATCTATCTATCTATCTATCACTGTACATCTGTGACCATACTGACGTCATTGTCACAGGTACAAGAAACCGCTGCCTTTAGGGTCATCATCATCATCAGCCTATGTTAGTCCACTGCTGGACATAGGCCTCCCCTAATGAGCGCCATAGCGCCCTGTCTTCGGCATGTCGCATCCAGCATCTGCCAGCAGTCTTTCGCAGATCGTCATCCCACCTGGCCGGAGGGCGTCCTACACTACGTTTACCAAGTCGCGGTCTCCACTCAAGAACACGTTTACCCCAGCGGTTATCGGTTCTTCGCGATATATGGCCGGCCCACTGCCACTTCAGTTTGCTAATTCTCTGAGCTATGTCGATGACTTTAGTTCTCTGTCGGATCAATTCGTTACGAATCCTATCCTTCAGAGAAACTCCGAGCATAGCTCTTTCCATAGCTCGCTGAGCGACTTTGAACTGGTGGACCAACCCTATCGTGAGTGTCCACGTCTCAGCTCCGTAGGTCATGACTGGTAGGACGCACTGATTAAAAACTTTCGTTTTTAAACATTGCGGTATGGATGACGAGAAGACTCGACGTAGTTTTCCGAACGCTGCCCAGGGTGTTAGGGTTGTCACTTCGTAAAAAATCAGCTGTCCATGTTGAAACTTTCATGCAGATTTTTCCGAGATACCGATCGAAAATCGAAAAATCGTTGAACAAAAGTTGGTCCCTGGGGGGATGGAAATTCACCCCCTTTCGCTTAGTACACATTTTGTATACGGCACGGTGTATTTGTTTAGTATTCTTTATTAGTTTCAAGTAAATAGGGTCAATAATTAAAAAAATTAAAAGAAAATCCCTAATAAATCGGCTTCCGGTTTATACTTATACGTATAGTAACTTTTTTGAAAAATCCTGAAACAAGTGTTTTAATTTATTGTTTTTTCAGGATATACTGAAAGTTTCAAGTCATTAGTAAGCTATATTAAAAAGTTATAGACATTTCAAAACGGAGCCAAACTACGAATCTCAAACTTGAATAACCCATTTCACCCTATTTTCAGGAATATTATGAAAAGTATGAAACACGTGTTCAATATTTTTATATGTTTAGTATTTCCTGTAAATTTCAAGAAAATCGGGCCACAGATTACAGAGTTAGAAAAAGGACGAAAAAAACTTCCACCCCACTTTTCACAGCTTTCTAGCTTCAGCGGTTTAGGCTGGGCGTTGTCGCCAGAAAATCGCTCGTTCCTTTATATATTAAGATAGATTAAAATTGTAATATTCATTATTAAAGGTAAAAAAAAATGTACCTAATGGTAAATTTTTCGGCATTTTTCGATATTTGTTTAAAATTTTTCGCCTGTTCCACATATCCCTACTAATCTATCCCTACTGGTAGGGAAGAACGGAATTTTTTTCCACCTATTACTACTAGGGGGGAAACTTGGTCGTTTTACTTCCATGTATTTCTACTATGATAAAGTACAAATACGAAGAAAAATCATAAAAAGTCCAGGAGTAACTCTCATCCTATTTTCAGACATTCCCTAAGTTCCCAATTTTAAACATCTCTAAAGTAAACAGTTTTAAACTCTTTAAGTCCTGTAAATTGCAAAAAAATTGAGGTGTAACGTGTAATGAGATTGTGATACCAACTCAAATCATACTTTTAGCAAAAATTGAAGAGAAGATGGGCTTGAAAGAACAATTAAAAAAAGGAAAAGGTTTTGAAATTAATAATTAGTCTTCCAAGAAATCAGTACGAATGTAACATTTTATCTTAACATATCTAAAAAATGTCCAACAGTGATCTCTCCTTTGATCAGTTGCATTTGTGCATTTTGTATCACGTAATCACGGATCATAAACACTTCCTCTCTCCGTTTTGGTGGATTCAGTTTCAGCACATTCCTGATAGACTGAATACGATTCCTTTGAACCACGGACTGGTAGTATAATAATTTTAATAGTTTGTATAAACTTGTTTTCCTGTTGTTTTTATCATTGATTTTGAAATGCCATGATTCTGCGAAATTATTTGTTCTGTGCCTTTTTCCAAACACGCACCACTGTTTCTGGAACTTGTCATTCTTCAGCCAAGTTCTTTTAAAATATTTTTTAAATGCTTCCATTTTAAATGAGTTTAAAATCTGACTCTCAATGAATGACCATCCTTGTTGTATTTTATCCAAAGGCAGCAGAGGTAACGTCGCGGTAAGTGCTAGTATTCTTCTCTTGTCTCGGTTTTTCGTTAGTTTCAGTTGTCTTCCTTTTTTCCATATAGCTTTATGGAAATGATAGTAACACCCTCCTTTTTCAGTGTCTGGAAATACGATTCTGATGGCTTTTGCAATAGCTGCCTCAAAATCAGCCATGATATAGGCTGGATTCCACTCTTTATTAGTGGCCTGTTGTATTTGGGATTTAATAAGTTGAAACATTATGACATATGTTTCGGTCTTCTTGTCTGGAAGAAGCGCGTAAAGCACTGGGATTATATTTGTATACTCCATCGTACTTCCAATATCAGAGTGGATTGTAACTAGCTGAGTGAAAGTTTCAGGACAAATGTTAAAAGTGCCATCTATAAAGAAAACTTTCCCATCGACTAATATTTCTTTGGACCATTCATCACCAAATATTAAGATTCGATTACCATTGCAGATGTACTCAGCAATAAGGAATTTTCGATAAACTGGTGGCACCTCTACCTCTTCAATATTTGTGAAAAACATTTTACTGGTGCCTGCCTCTTTGTTTCTCCAGTGATAAAAAGCAGACTTAACGTTTTTGAAATTGGGTGTTGCGACTATTAAGTCCAAACCATCGTTGGATATCCCATTAAGGGTTTCCTCGTAAATTTTGGGAATTGGAACCGTGGGGTCAGCAATAATTTTTTGTTTACAATTATTAAGTCGCACGTCAATTTCATTTTTGGCTATGTCACGTAAACATACCAAAGAATGGACCATCCTTTTCTCAATGGTACTCCTATCCTGTAACAATGCCAAAATAATGATTATGACTTTATTGGGTAATTTAATCTCGTTCCATTATATATTAAAGGAGTAGAACTACTCTTTTTGTCCAAGAACTACTCTTATGGATCAGAAGGGGCAAGAATTACTCGGCTCATAGTCTAAAGCTCCTAAGACTTGTAAATCATATTTTTCTACTTAGGTAGGTACCTACTTTGATTGTGAGGGATCCAACACACTTGTTTTTTTTTTGTCTCAGCACACTTCCAATACTCTTGTCCGTTAGCATATTTTTTTTTTTAATGATATTGATAGCCGTCATTAAGTAAAACAGATCCTCGGCCTCTTGTTAAAAAGATAAGTTCTTCGCTCATTTTTATTAAGATTCAATAAAATCGTTTTTTATTTTCAGTATTGTAATAATTTCAAAACGACATGACAATAAATGTCAATTTCATAGATTTCGGATTTCGTGTTGAAAGAGGTTCTTCTTTTCATGGTAAAGGAGTTTAAGTTGTTTAACAATAAACAAAACACTTAATGATGCACTTATACATTTTCGATATGATGATACCTATTTCCTGAATGATTATAACAGTGGATATAAGTGGAAAAGTATCCCCCCTAGTAGTAATAGGTGGAAAAAAATTCCGTTCTTCCCTACCAGTAGGGATAGATTAGTAGGGATATGTGGAACAGGCGAAATTTTTGAAATTAGACAAATATTTGTTTAAAATATAAATATTTAATACATTTGTTTAAAATTTTTTAAATTAGGTACACAAATATTTTTTTTTATTTATGAAATTTCTCAAATTGTTTTGGGGTGTACGCGAACACAGAGCAACAGATTCATAATTACAGATGAATTATGTTTGTGTGGGAATTAAAAAATGAGTGCGCAGCGCAGATCCCCCCCCCCCCCCCACGCAAAAATTGCGACAATTGCCCGACAATTTTGAATCGACAAATAACGCTATGGCCACTCCCCCCCGTGTTGCTTTATGTACGCGAAAAACTCGAGTCATTTCGTCGATTAAGATTTCGATCATCATCATCTTCATCTTATTTTATTCGTTCGGCGGCGCCCATGGCAACCGTATGCGGATAAAACAAGTACGACAAGTGCGAGTGTAACTCGCGCGCCGAGGGTTTTGAACTTTTGTGGTTTAGGTAGGTACGTATATTGACGACCTGTTAGCGCGGTGGGCTTACAACGCAGGAGGTTGCATCTAATGTGATACTTATATACAGGGTGGAATTTTGTAATGCCACCTGGAGGGAAAGTACTCTTAATACTGTAGTTACAAAATTGTACTCAAAGAAAACATTCCTTTAATTTTGAAAAGAAAGAAAACTGCATTCAAAGATTTTCGAAAATTCGCTTGCCACACCCGGGAATCGAACCGACTAAAATCTGTAAAAATTACACCCTGTACTTTAATTGCATAGATCGTTAGGGTCAATAATAAGGATGAAATCTCTCTAACAAACTTAATAAATTAAATGAAAGGAAAACCATGAAATCTTAAATTATTAAATTGAATGGGTCAAGTTAAGCACTTTAACTTAAAGATCCATCTGTTTACTTGTGTCAGTAGTAGCAGAATCACTACTGCCTACATTAATAACCATTTTAATACCTGGATTGGTATCAACGGCACAATCAGATGGCCTGCGAGATCACCAGATCTCACCCCTTTAGATTTTTTTTTTGTGGGGATATGTAAAAAATCTAATTTACATGAAATCTTATGCGAATGTAAACGAGTTGAGAGTTGAAGTTCAGAATACGATTTATAATATTCACCACAACACGTTATTAAAAGTTACTAGAAATGAATTCGTTAGAAGAATAAATTTGTGTATCCAAGAAAATGGAGCCGAAAAGTCAACTAACTAATTAGTTGCTCGAAATGTCGAGCAACTAATTAGTTAGTTGACTTTTTATTGTAAATAATTAAAATAATTTAAGATTTCATGGTTTTCCTTTCATTTAATTTATTAAGTTTGTTAGAGAGATTTCATCCTTATTATTGATTGACCCTAACGATCTATGCAATAAAAGTACAGGGTGTAATTTTTACAGATTTTAGTCGGTTCGATTCCCGGGTGTGGCAAGCGAATTTTCGAAAATCTTTTAATGCAGTTTTCTTTCTTTTCAAAATTAAAGGAATGTTTTCTTTGAGTACAATTTTCTAACTACAGTATTAAGAGTACTTTCCCTCCAGGTGGCATTACAAAATTCCACCCTGTATACTTTATGAAGTACCTATAACAGATATCGTAGTAGTACGAATTACACAAGCTTGCTTAGCTTGTCGCTAAATGATGTTGTGTGGATTATCCAGGATACATTACTCTTCTCATATTTTTTTGGAGCACGGTGGAATTCATGAATTCAATAATCTTATTATCTAAATATTCTTCGAGCGCAGTGGAATAACATTGGGTATGGACTTTAAAATTTTGAGAACAACGGTCTTGTGGCGCTGTGGAACCCTACTATTACAGTTAATAAACTACAGAGATTAGTGGGTAGGTAAGTGGGTTGGTACCTACAATTATTTCTTCGACTTTTTTCTACGTATTTCACTAAGTATGAAACTTAGACGATTTTTAAAACCTGTTTTGAATTGTCGAAATCCATACCTTTGATTTGATATTGCTCTCAATGAAATAGCCCCCATTGTATGAAAATTCGTTTTTTTACCTTTCGAAAAGTATTGTTTTTACAGACTTCTCTATATTTTTCCTGTAAAATATAGACCTATATCTACAAACGCTTAGTACATTATATATAGATCACTCTGCTATCTTCGGAGATAGAGGGGGGGGGGAACGGTCAAATTTTCGACCTTTTTCAAAATATTTCGAAAAGTATAAAACCTATCGAAATTTCATAAACTGCATTAAAATGTACAAACTGATACCTTTCATTTGATACCCAACTCGGTGGGGTAGTCACCCCTTTAGAAATTTTTCCCGCCCTTTTTTGACCATATTTCAAAAAGTATTATTTTTACAGATTTCCCTATATTTTTCCTGTAAAATATAGATCAATACCTACAAAAACTTGGTACATATCAAATCGATCGTTCTGCAATCTTCGGAGATAGAGGGGGGGTACCGGTCAATTTTTCGACCTTTTTCAAAATATATCAAAAAGTATAAAATCTATCGAAATTTAAAAAACTGCATTGGAATGTACAAACCAATACCTTTCATTTGATACCCAATTCGGGGGGGTAGTCACCCCTTTAGAAATTTTTCCCGCCCTTTTTTGACCATATTTCAAAAAGTATTATTTTTACAGACTTCTCTATATTTTTCCTATAAAATATAGATCAATACCTACAAACACTTGGTACATATCACGTCGATCGCTCTGCAATCTTCGGAGATAGGGGGGGGGGAACGGTCGTTTTTTTGACCATTTTCAAAATATTTTAAAAAGTATGAAATCTACCGAAATTTCAAAAACTATTTTGAAAACTACAAACGAGTACCTTTCATTTGATACCACTTTCGACTTTGTACGTTCCATTTAAAATTTCGATTTCAAAATTTGTATGGAAAATCTTCATTTTGATTTTTCATTTATTTTCATTTATTTTTCTATAAATATGTGCGGGCGCACAAAATGTATTATTATTTCAAATTTCAAGTCAATAGCTGCAGTAGTTTCTGAGATATTAAGGATTCAAAACACAAAACAGACCCAAAGCGATTTCATAAGGGTTTTGCAACCGATGGCAAAACCCTAAAAACAATCGAAAATGCCGTCTTGCGTCTAAAAAACGTGTAAAATAAACCAACAGCAAAGAAAAAAGATAGTGGCGTGACTTATCATCGGTAAGTAAACGAATATCAACTTAATCCAACCAAAATTAATTTTTGTAAGTAGGTATATTATATTCTATTGTAGGTATGTACTTGACATTTTGTTTGAAAATCATAGATTATGAAAATGGATTCGTACCTCAGTCTAAAATAGACTTGAAATACCTACGAAAAAAACGTGCATACCTACCTAAAGTTAGTCTGGCACAAAGATGGCGGCCTGCCGGAGAGTTGCGCGTATTTTAACATTGAATATCGATAAGTAATTGAGTTGCACGGAGTTGAATTCTAAATTTTCAAATATGAGTAAGTAGAAGAATAAGTACCTTTAAGCTCTGTTCAGTTTTGTTAAGGTTTCTATACCCACGTGATCCGTAACGGGTCATTAGCATTACATTACCCTCCGTCCTATCGTCTAAAAACGTGATACCTACTACAATAGATTTCATCAAGTTCAATAAAAAACGCTAATTACTACGTACAGTACAGCTCAATTCAGTTAATATTAACACTGCAACTTCCCCAAGCTTTGTCTGGCACTCAATTCAATGAATATCCTCTATATTCAGTACTAATACTAACACTATTATGTTCCTAAAAGACAATTATTTAGGTTGCCGCGCTCGGCCCAAGGTAAGTTTCGTGTGGACTGCCAGTTTCTGCAGCATGTACCTTGATGGCGTGTGTGGAAGAGTCTTAGACAATCACTGACCTATCAAGCCCATTCTATCAAAAACTGACCTTTTTTGTAAAAACGTTGGTTTTTGCTGGAGTCGATGCCAGAAAGTTAAATCAATCATTTTCGAACACAAGTTCACTGACCTTTATTGTAAAAACGTTAGTTTAAGCTGGAGTCTATAGAGGTAAGTTAAATAAATCAGTTTCAAAAACAAAGTTAGACCTTTTTGTATTTTTTGAATTCTATGTGTCGGGGTATTTATTCATGTTTTTTTTATTGCATCGCGATCGCAATAGCTCCTGCGCTGCGGGAAGTGTAGCCTTACGGCTGGCGGAGGCTGCACTCCCTTCGCGCCTCCGGCTTATTTATACACTCTAGGGGCGCCACGCACAAGACCACGTGGAGTCGGGGTACTCTGTGTCGGATCCGCCACTCAAATTGAACCTAATCAACTCTTCCCGGAATGCTCTGTAAAGTTTTTATATTGTTTCTGCATCCATATTTAACGACACACTTTGACCTCTAGCACCGAGGTCATTGAACTTTGGGGTTAAACCGTTGAACCTGCTGAAATTGAAGTGAAGAGAAATCAATAACATATTTATTTCTTTTTTATAATAATTAACTGTATAAGGAGTGTGTCGTTAAGAGAATTTCCATTCACATAACGTAACTATCTAATTGGCCACGTAAACCGTTAAAATAACTATCTATCGTTAAGAACCGTTAAAAAATAAGAATAAATAAATAAATAAATAAATAATGCTGGAAAATCGACTATTGCCATAACAAAGAAGTCAAGTCAAGTCATGTCACTTTTTGGCAGTCAATAACTGTCAAAGTCCTAATGCCATATCGAAGATGTCAAGTCAACTGTCAAATGATTTCAGAACGAACTGTCAGTTTGGACGTTCGAAACAAAAAAATGAATGGTTTCGTTCGGGAACTAGTCACGTCAGTTGTTGGTCTGGTCCGGACGGTTTGATTGTTTGACTTGAGATCCCATAGATTTATTATACCATCTACTCGCTCTACGGGGGATCCCGTGTTTAACATTACTTATATTAAAATTGCATTTTATTTTCTTTTGTTTTTAGTTGTTGTAGAATGTCAGCCGTGCGTGTAGACACTTTCGCACCAGTGTTGCTCGATTCCTGTCAAGCAACATTAGGCTGAGGTTTACATAAACCGTTAATGGTTCATATGTACGCTGTTGGTACGATAATATAATTAATGCTTTTTTTATTTATTTTTAAGGTTTGTACATTATTATGTTTTCTTGTGTGAGCCGAATAAACGATTTTCTTTCGTTCTTTCTGATTGTTAGCTAACTTGTGGCAGGAAATTCAACATTCATAAGGTAAACACATACCTACCTAATTTAAAAAAAATAGACAATGAAATTAGAAATCAAGTCAGCCAATACTTTGTCTGAATAAACTTTATTTTTCTAACGGCATGAATTGATTATGCAAAGAAAAATTACACTTTACGTCGCTCAACGAATCAACAAAATATTACAACTAATTCACATGTTCGGTCCAATCACTCACTCACAATCCAAATTTCAACGAAAGCTAAATTTCACTCACTCACGAAATGATTATCTGTTTCACATTTCACTGATTTATTTCACTCACGTCTTGTCTTCACTCTTAGCGGGTTTACGTTATTTCACGCATTCACGCATTCAGTTGCGGAGGTGCATGACGCGCGTCGTCGTTTCGTTGAAATTTGCTCGTTTAGATCGAAAGCGTTTATAGATAGTTATTGAATAGCGGCTTAACGTTATCGTTAAAGAATTCTGTCAACCGTTTATAAAACTATCTAGTTAAATAACGACACACTCCGTATAAAATTTGACTTGTCTAAGTGCTTATTTTGTAAGCCTAAAGAAATAAAGTTATTGAATCTGAATCTGAATCTGAACCAAAGTTCCACCCCTAGTGGCCCTCTTAACGATGCCACAAGAAAAAACATTTCTTATATATACAGTGGTGGTCACATAATTAAAGACACTGGAAGCATATTGAAATAACTAAGCTATTCCTCTGTATATATTTTATCAGACTGCCATTGTAACTTGCTGCACTATTAATTTGTATTTGTGTTGTTATTGTGTAATGTTAAAACGAAACATTTACAACAAAACTTGCCTTTTACTCTGTAAAACTTAAAAGTAAGCAGTGTAAGTAAAATATAAGATAAGTAAGATCTGGCCATATAATTAAAGACGCTACATTGCGTAACAAGATTTTTTTTAAAATAGAGTAATCATTGAAATTATCTTAGTACGTAGGATTTCTAACACATTTTTATAAAGCATTCCGATGCGTATCAATACTTGGTCGCATGTCCTTTTGCAGCAATAACAGCACGACATCTCTTAGCCATGGAAGCGATCAATTTTGTACAAGCTTGTACCGGAATTTGTTCCCACGCTTCTGTAAAAGCTGTGTAAAGTTGATCGACGTTTGATGTACGCTTTGCCGCCACTGTCTTCTTCACCTGGTACCACAAGTTTTCGATTGGATTTAAATCCGGACTGTACCTACGGGGGCCAATCCAAAACTGTCACAAACTGGTTCCTTAAGAAATCTTTTACTACTTTTGCGGTGTGTTTCGGATCATTATCCTGTTGAAAAGTCCAAATGACTGGTAAATTTTGCTCAGCATAGGGCAGCATGGTTTCTTCTAAAATATTTTTGTACTGGTATTTATCCATATTGCCTTCTATCTTCCTGACAGGTCCGACACCAAGTCCTGAAAAACAGCCCCAAACTTTGATATTTCCCCCTCCATGTTTCACTACTTTCTTGGTATACTTCGGATCCATTTCTTTGTTCGGGGGGCGTCTAACATATTGTTTTCCGTCAGAATTAATCATATTAATTTTTGTTTCATCCGAAAAAAGCACATTTTTCCAGTCTCGTTCAGTCCAGTGTTCATATTTTTTAGCAAACGCTAACCTTGCCTTAACATTTTGCTTTTTCAAAAGTGGCACCTTCCTAGACACTCTTCCGTACAAGTTTGCCTCACATAGTCTCCGTCTAATTGTCCTTGCAGACACACCCGTCGACCCTCCTGCCCCATATATTTCCGAGCGGATCAGTTCTGATCCTTTGAAAGGTTCCTTTTTTGCCAACAACACCATCTTAGAGTCTTCCCGCGGAGTGGTTTTTCTAGGTCTCGGTTTTCTGGATATGTTTTCGGTCGTATTGAACTTCTTGAAATGCTTTATAGCATTCATAACCATGTCCTTAGAACAGCTCAAATGGTTTGCGATTTTTCTGTATAACCAACCTTTGCTATGGAAGTTCAAGATTATCTTTCTAGTAGACGAATCGCAACTCTTGTTTTTTCCCATATCGTTTGGTGTAAAACGTATTAATTTGAATACAAAAACTAAAATATTATAGTTAATGTCGACGTTTCCTGCAAATACGCGGCAAAACAATGAAAAACCGAATGTAGTTCTTTTTTCTTTTTTTAAATTCAGAACACAGCGTTCACTGTCTTTAATTAGCTGGCCAGCTACAGGTACGTTAAAAAAGTTTGTATTAGATTCGGATAGTGAGCAGTGTCTTAAACTACTAAGCAACACAACTTTTTTTGTCCCCCATTTTAAGAATACAACGTCATGTATGATTTAGTAACAATTACATTATATTCAATACCTACTTTGGCTAATGGTAGTGCCAAAATCAAGTTTATTGTGATCAATTACGGGGTGTCTCTAATTATGTGTCCACCACTGTATATGCCTAAAAACATCTTTCGAAATTTTTCTAAGTCTTTTTCGCCTTGAAACTGAACGACATACTTTGACCTCTAGCGCTGAGGTCATTGAACTTTGGGGTGGATCACCTGAACCAAAGTTGCACCCCTAGTGACCCTCTTTACGTAGCCATAAAAAAATACATGTTATATATACATAAAACGCCGTGTGGTGCCGGCATAGAATTTCACCACCCCTACTCTTCCCGTGGGTGTCGTAAGAGGCGACTAAGGGAAACACACCGGGGGGCGGGCAGCAGCGCCTTCTGCAGAACAACTACACCGAACTGCGATCCCCAACCCGCATGCCCAGCGTGGGGATTATGGGCAATAACCCCCAAATAATGATGCCATCTATGGCGCAAAAATAAAATTTTCTAAGTCCTGCGTCCCGTAAACTCCACCCCAACCAAAAATTCTGTCCCTGGCACTTAGGGTTACCATATGGAAAAATGAAAATTCCGGAGATTAAGCTTGATTTGTATTGGAAATTCCTGAGATTTAGTCGTAATTTCAATTAAAACGTAATGTAATGGAACTCTACAACCTATATTTTCAATAAAAATTCACAATTTTATAATTTGTGGAATCACCTAACGACATACACGCAAGTGCAACGCACTCACACGACGATACCTACTCTCCCCGCGTACCGCGACGCGCTCCACCTCCCGCCGCCCCTCAGTCAGTTTGGAAAGTTGTATATTAATAATTTTTGATATACCTACTAATAAGAGTAAGGTATAAATACCTAACTAAAAAAGGCTGGCTATGTCTTGTTCGAGTAAACTCACCGGTAAACGTTTAACCTTGAAGTCATACAATTGGTCAGAGAGACTAATGCGTATGCGGTGCCTTCGGTCAGACTTTTACTTGAAAGTTTACACGAACGAACTAGACATAGCCTGCCTTGGCGTTGATTTTATTTGTAATTTGTGATTTTAGTTAGACTGTTTGATCTCTTACTTTTTAATAAAAATTAATTGATGATAATTATGGTCGGTTTTATTAAAAATTCCTGAATTCCGGATATCTTAGGACAATTCCGGAGTTCCGGAGATTGGTCTAAAAGTCCGGAGATCTCAGGACAATTCCGGAGATATGGTAACCCTACTGGCACTACACTTTTGAATCTTGGTTAGCTTGGTTCAAAGTTGCTGACGCTGCTGTAAAGGATTTATTTTTATTTTTGTGTTATTAGTGCTGCGTCGATGAAATAATTCGTTATCGATAATCGATGTTTTGAAAATACTGAACCCTAACTCTATTTACTATGACGAATAATTTTCTCCTAAAATCACATAATATTCATAGTAAAACATTAAATGAATAAAGAAAAGCAAGCGGATCTTTATAAACTTTCCCACAAACAGCAAAATGTTTGAAAATAATAGAAAATGCAAGATATTTTGAATGAATTTGACCTTTCACATGCAACGTTATATTTTGATGTTTTTTGTTGATTTTCATGCGGCAGCCAAACACTGCACATACACTTCTAAAATGCATTATTCTCCAAGTTTGCACACTATAAAAAAGTATAATTATCGCCTATTAACTCTAAATTTCCTTCATTTTCGAATAAAAACAAGTCCGGATGAAAACTGATGTACTTGTTGTTGACGGACACAAAACATGGCGACCGGCCGCAAAGAGGTATTTTGTGACGTCACCAAGACAATGTTGTCATTTTCAGTCATGATCAAACTACTGTTGTCCTTTTTTACTCATGATTATTTTCATTAGTCAAAAAGAGATGCCGATATGTCAGTAACTCTGCTGTCGAAATACATCAAACTTCTATAACTAATGTTGTATAGATGTTAATGCCAAGTCTATTATTTATTCCTTAGTCTGAGATTCGTACAGACGGGAAGTGTAGGCACCTATAATAAGGGTTTTGTTTAAAGGTTCATAAAGTTTAAATGGTTTAAATGGGTAAAAGGTTTTATTGGATTTTTATTTTACTGCATTTATTTCTTTAATGATAATGATAGGGCACAATGAGATAAAGTGTGGGGTGCTATGAATTAGTAATAATTCGTGAAAGTATACCTATGAAGGTATGAAGGTATGTACCTACTTGTTGGATAAGAGCGTGCAATAGCTATGTATTAATTTATATTTTTAATCGTGATAGATAATATTTACCGTAAAATAAAATGAATAAAAATTAAAATACCTACCTACTAATTAGCATTAAGTTTATCTTATAACTGATGTTATGTACCTACATCTCAATCCCAGAGACATAATTAGCGAATGTAATAAATGTAATAATGACACTTTAAGGTATCGCGAGGTATTCGAGGCGATTGAGATAAAAAAATCACCCAAATTTTAATGGTTTTCGCCTCTCTTCCTCGTGGAATCCTGTGATTACTCTTTGGATTATTCTAGGGGATTATTCTTAGGGGCGGGCATCGTGTAAATCTTGGCCTGGGGTATGAAATAATTAATCTATGGTGTAAATACTCTCTATAACTAATACGTCATTTTCATTTAAGTCAGCGTCTGTTCTGCAGCGTTGCCAGATGTACGATTTAAATCGTATTCATACGATTTTTTCCCCGTTTTACTAATGTACGATCGAATCATCGAAATCGTACACGATTTGTACGATTTTTTAAAGATTTTGAATGAGCGAATTTTTCAACAATTTATGGTTGGAAGAAAAAATTATATCCACTGAAATTATTTTTCAAAACTTGCACGATAATTTGATCAAGCTGTACTTCAAGTTTCTTGCTTGTATCCTGCCAAAATTTACTGCATTCAATAAATTATTTCAATCTGACAGCGCAATTATAATCAGTCTTAAAGAAAAAATAAAATAAAAATGTATCGCGACATACTGCTGTGTTTCATGAAAAGAAAATACGTATATAAACAAAGTCGGGACTTTGTTGCTCTTAATGTAAGTGGTGCTTCGGATAGTTAAAGAAAATTTGATGCAAAAAGTGGACGACGAATGGAGACGTTTGCTTAGTCTCATGAAAGAAAATCTTGACTATGACCATACCACCAGATGTGTTTTGGGGACAGATAGCCAATTTTGATGATTTTAAAAATATTGCACAGTTTGCTATTGAATTGCTGTGTTGACCACATTCGAATGCAGATTGTGAGCGCTGTTTTAGCTCAGTCAATTTAATGAAAACAAAGAGCCGGAACAAACTCAATAGCGAAACTTTTACTATCAAAACCGCATGTTAAGGGTTTCGGGTGCTGTGAAAATCATGAACCTTGCCATGCATCTTACACGCTCAATTTGATGACCAGTAAAAATTTGTATAAGACGTAGCAAATTTCATTAATAAGCTTTCTTACCTAAACTATGTACGATTTTTTTATTCACCTCTCCCTAAGGAATACGATTTTTTTCCATACCATCGTACGATCGCTCGTCAAAAACATCTGGCAACACTGCTGTTCTGTCACTGTCAATCACATCACACAACACACCAGCCATTCGTTCGTTCGTATATCGCATTTTATTTCAACAATCTCAACAAAAGGTGTAATTAGCTTGATTGGATGGTAATTCTGTGAATATTTTTCGCTTTTTTAGTCATAAAACAAAGCCACTCTATAGGGATAAAGGAATGGACAACCAGCAGTACTACAAACTGATGGCGAGCTATCTGTCGAAAAGAAACTGCGACGAGTCCTTCATGAGGTATTTTTTTGGAAAGAACTCCGCGAAAAAGAGTCCCGAAGAACTGGAACGCGCCGACGAGAGAAAGCGACGTCTGCAGCGTGAGCGGTCGCGGCGCTACCGGGCGCTGAAAAACGCGCGTCGTCAACCCTCGTGCGGTGGCAAGGAAGAGGCGACGCGCGGCACGCTCGCGCCCGCGCTCGAGGATGATCCCAGCGACGCTGACGAGCCGCCTACGCTGTGCCACCTCATGTACGCCTCCTCCGACTGCGCCTCGGACGACAACAGCGCGCCGTCGCCGGGCGCCGGCGGCCGCGACCCGTCCCGCGCGCTGGCCGAGCTCCTCACGCAGCCCAACACCGAGCTGGACTACCCCACCGTGCACAGCCTCATGTTCCACTGGCTGCAGACGTAGCGCCACTGAGCTTCACTTGCCCCCGCCTCCAATCACATATCCAGACAATATGTATGTATTCTTTTTCATAAATAAATGCCTGAATTGCAAGGTGACTACACATATCAAACTCTTGAAGTGTAATGTAACATGGCACTGTTGAAATACCGTCCTGCTGTATATTTAGTGACTTATTTTGTAAGGTAAATGTTTACAGCAGTGCTCAAATTCTGATAATTATTAATTTTGCATCTATGTACCTACTGATCATATAGAAATGTTTGCTTGTTTTTTCCTCGGGTTGCATGTAAGTCGGGAAATCTATTTAAAGTGAAAGATTGATATCACCTAGAATTAGATTCAACTTATAGTATAACTTTGCTCAGTTCATAATGTTAATGATTTTTAAAACTCTTTATTTGTAGTGAAAATGATGATAAGATTGAGAAACAGAAGACAGGGAGATAAGGAGGGAGGACTATCCCCAGTGAGAGTGTTTCAGTGATACGATGCGTGCATGTGATCAGTAGGTGCACTCGTGTAGCCACTCTTCACTCTGCCGTTTGTTGTAATGTGTGTTGCAGGTGTAATACTCTGTATTTCTTATTCAGGCATTCTAGAAGGTAAAAGCTCCACTTTTGTTGGAACAATAAAAATAGAATAATTATTGTTACTCAAAACATTTCATGTACTATGTTAGAAAGATAAATTGAATATTGGTCTAACATGATTCATCCTTGGTGCAGAGACAGTGGATTGCAGAGTTTGGTTGATGTGTATATTGAACACAGGTCACATAGGATGTGACTGTTGTAGTGGCTCAGCCTGCACGTTGGTGCTTACTAGTTAAACCTTTATTCCACTAGAACTAGACAATAAGTCGTTGTTAAGTTGCCATATTTGAATATTTAGATACTCAACATTATACAATATATATGCATAGAAAAGTATAGAGTATTAAATACCTATAGTTTGTGATACTGATGAATTTACATATTGTGTGAAGTGTAAGTATAATAAAATAAGTAGCAGTAGTTGGTGAGGAGGTGAGCTCGAGCCGGGCTCGAGCCTCCACCTGCCGCATGTTCTGCTGTCTCACTTCTGTTCGTGATGGTTACATGTTAAACAGCAAATAGAGGGCTCTAGTGGAACATTTGCAATGTATACCTAAAATGCTAAATTGGTAATTTCCCCATTTCTGCTTTCCGAACCAACATTTGTTCCATTTTGATCTCTATGCATTCCCTGAAATTGTGGGGAAATTAAAACCTTGTTTTTAAATTTGTAACATTCCCAAGTCAGTTTAAGGTTTAGTGTACAATTCCGTTATTACATTTATCATTAAGTTTTAAGAACTTTGTTAGGGTTGCTTGCCTAAGGATAGTTGACTAGCAGTTAGCGTGGGTGGGCCTCTAACTATGACTATAATTTTAAGATGTAGTCATAACGATGTTAAATAATAGCTGCTGATAAAACAGCATTTAATCACCAAGTTTACATAAGTACTGCTTGCTGTGTTTTTAGATGTAGTTTATAATTTTGTAACCAACTCTACTAACGATTTCCCAAATTTAAGATTTGTGGTATTTGGGGTTCAATGCTCAACTTTTAATATGTTTGTATAATCTATATATCTTTAGTCTTGAGCTAGAGTTCAATAAAATAGTATTGGAGTAGCTCCGGAGCAACAAACTGTGCCAGGTATCGACAGCAGCGCGCTGAATGAATATGCCAAGTTGTTAGATCCTTTCGACTACACTTCAGTGTCATCACATCAAACAGAATCAGCACTTAGTTAGTATTTGCTTGTGCCTTAATTAGTTTGTATTCTATTGTAGTGCTTTGAAGGTATTAGGTTTTACTTTAGGTTTTGTGTTCAATCATTAATTAGGTGGGTGTTGTAGTGTCTTCTGTTGCATGATACGGCGTAGTCAAGTGTAATCCGTCACATTACGGTAGAATAAGAAAGATATGCGAAATTTATTAATTGTATGCTTTTAGTTTATAATACCTACCTACATATGTAATTATGATTATGATTATTGATTAAGCAGGATATTTGACAAAATTTTACTCGTCTCGGCTGCCGGCTGCCGGCCGCCCCGCGCCGAGGTCTCGATGACGACGACGTGAAATAAGAGGATTCAATCCCGGTCGATTTTTCTAATCCCGGGATTTCGGGATTAGCAACAGTTAATCCCGGGATCCCGGGATTGTATTGGTAATAGAAATGGGGCAACAAAAAGAAAGTAAAATATATCAAAATCAAACTTATATTATAAATCTTTACATAAATCTTAAAAAAAAACTAAATTATAATTTCTTTTGATTAAATAATAAATTAGGCCCTTATATAATAGTTTCATAAATTATTGCTTAGTTTGTTTATTTTATTTTACAATAAACTTAAAAACATCAACTTTTTAAGATTTATTCATCTAAACAAAGAAACGCCATAATACTATAAGAAAGACTATGCAAAAGAGATCAATGTTTATAGGACTCATATTTTAAATCGAATAGACCAGAAACTATAAATTACTTATTTAAGCCACGAAAATAAAATCTAAGAAATAACAACGCAACGTCTTATCAGAAAGCATAATTATCAATTTGTTGCACAAATATGAAGAAGTGGAAAAAGCGCGTTCAGGCTCGATGGAAATCGGAGGAATCGTCAATAAATTTTATAAGTCTTCTCCAAATTATAACCTCGTGTGGAACTAAGCCTCATAAGATTAATTTCTTGTTTAATGATCTTAAGAAGATCCGTTTCTTTATATGCTTCTGGATTTATAGTTTTCATACTGTTTTCTATTTCGTTCTAAAGCTTTTAAAGTAAGAGCGTTTCGTTTAATGATTAGTAATTAACGGGTATTTATCGCGTTTCTTCTTCCTCCTTTCTTCTTCTTCTTTTCTCGACGTTTCAACAACTCTGTCGTGGTCACGAGTCATCTCGTGACCACGACAGAGTGCAAACCTGTTGAAACGTCGAGAAAAGAAGAAGAAGAAAGTAGGAAGAAGAAACGCGATAAATACCCGTTAATTACTAATCATTATGTGTTCAGATCGCGTAAGTTTCAAAACATTAATAAGCGTTTCGTTTCACGCACATTTTCATTGATTTATATAAAAAATATATCAGTCCCGTAAATCCCGGGATTTATTTCGGGATTTATTTGGAAAATTTCGGGACTGAAATATGACCGGGATCCGAATTGAATCCTCTACGTACAATATACATACTCACTTAAGGTCATCCGTTTTTCATAGATTTGTATTTTCCCAAATATTATGAGCCTTGTGATCTTAATTTTACAAATAAATAACTGTTTTTGGTTTCTGTATAGGTACCTACATATTATGTCCTTATAGGTTCGGGCATTGGAACATATTATGTAACTACGTGTACCTCGACTCTTGCTAAATATGTCCGGACATGTTTCCCGGAATTAGTTCCAGCGTTCAAAGAAGCTATTTCATGTTCAATCGACAGCCAGACATGGTTTGCGCATGTCTAGCACCTATATCGGCCCTATATCGGCAGCACAGTTATTTCGCACCTTTGAGCAAAAGTTGCAATACAAGTAGGTACTTGCACCAAAAATCTTCTTTGTAGCCTTGCACTCACTGCAAATAACTAGGTTTTTGAGGTAAACGTTTATTTTACTAAACACCACTAAAAAATTAACCTCGCGCCAACACGAGACCTCTAATCCTAAGTTTGTCCAGTGTTATTATATTTTTAAAAATTGGTTGGATAATATTTTCCCAGGCTTTAGTAAGTGCCATGATATCTATTTTTTTTATTCGGGACGAAAAAAATATAGTCAAGCGCTACCTGCGGCAGCGGCGGGGCAGCCAGCATACCTATCCAAGTCTAGAATTAGAATAGTACTAACTCCTAAAATAAGTAGGTACCTAATGTAAGTTAGTGCCATATTAAAGAGCTTTGTCTATTTTTAAATTGATCGACTTTTATTTACAATTTAAAGCTAGTAGCCATTTACCTAATTTATTTAAGGCCAGGTATCCCAACAGAGGCCGCACTTTTGTGGTTTTCAAAACCATCTGAGATGTAGGAATACTGATTAAAAATTCTGTAAAAAAGATATGTAATAGTTAAGGATTTAGTCTAGTCAAATTCGCATTCAGATACAAGATTTTATAAACTTCGCTCGGGAAAAAAAATCTCGAAGTTACCGTAAGATGGGGCTATTTGGAACAAATTTTCGACAAAAGTTACATTATCTTCGATTTAGCTAAGGTGACCACACATTTAGTACTTTTAATGGATAAATCCCGTTTAGACCCACATAATTGATTACCTAAGATACCTCTATCTTCCATAGACATATTTTTTTCTTATTTTTAGGGTTTTGCCATCGGTTGCAAAACCCTTATGAAATCGCTTTGGGTCTGTTTTGTGTTTTGAATCCTTAATATCTCAGAAACTACTGCAGCTATTGAGTTGAAATTTGAAATAATAATACATTTTGTGCGCCCGCACATAGTATAGAAAAATAAATGAAAAATCAAAATGAAGATTTTCCATACAAATTTTGAAATCGAAATTTTAAATGGAACGTACAAAGTCAAAAGTGGTATCAAATGAAAGGTACACGTTTGTAGATTTCAAAATAGTTTTTGAAATTTTGGTAGGTTTTATACTTTTTAAAATATTTTGAAAAAGGTAAAAAAAATGACCGTTCCCCCCCCTCTATCTCCGAAGATTGCAAAGCGATCGACGTGATATGTACCAAGTGTTTGTAGATATGGATCTATATTTTACAGGAAAAATATAGAGAAGTCTGTAAAAATAACAGTTTTTGAAATTATGGTCAAAAAAGGGCGGGAAAAATTTCTGAAGGGCTGACTACCCCACCGAGTTGGGTATCAAATGAAAGGTATTGGCTTGTACATTCCAATACAGTTTTTGAAATTTCGACAGATTTTACACTTTTTGATATATTTTGAAAAAGGTCGAAAAATTTACCGGTACCCCCCCCCCCCCCCTTATCTCCGAAGATTGCAGAGCGATCGATGTGATATGTACTAAGTGTTTGTAGATATGGATCTATATTTTACAGGAAAAATATAGAGAAGTCTGTAAAAATAATACTTTTTGAAATAAGGTCAAAAAAGGGCGGGAAAATTTTCTAAAGGGGTGACTACCCCACCGAGTTGGGTATCAAATGAAAGGTATTGGTTTGTACATTTCAATACAGTTTTTGAAATTTCGATAAGTTTTATACTTTTCGAAATATTTTGAAAAAAGTCAAAAAATTTACCATTCCCCCCCCTTATCTCCGAAGATTGCAGAGTGATTGATGTAAAATGTACAAAGCGTTTGTAGATATAGATCTATATTTTACAGGAAAAATATAGAGAAGTCTGTAAATATAATACTTTTTGAAATATGGTCAAAAAACTAATTTTCATACAATGGGGGCTATTTCATTGAGAGTAATATCAAATCAAAGGTATGGATTTCGACAATTCAAAACAGGTTTTGAAAATCGTCTAAGTTTCATACTTAGTGAAATAGGTTGAAAAAAGCCGAAAAAAAATTGTAGGTACCAACCCACTTACCTACCCACTAATCTCTGTAGTAACTGTACCTAATAGGGGTTCCACAGCGCACCAAAACCGTTGTTCTCAAAATTTTTGAGAAGAGCAAGGTATGTATCCTAGATAATCCATACAGTATCATTTACCCACAAGCTAAGCAAAGCTTGTGTTATTGGTATTACTACGATAGCTGTTATACTTAATAAAGTATAAGTATCACATTAGATGATTTATTTTTGTGTACTGAAAAGGACTAGAACACCCGAACAAATAATCTGAAGATCCTACAAATATTAGTCCCGAGGCAGGAATCAAACCTCCACCTCCTGCGTTGTAAGCCCACCGCGCCAAGAGGTTGTCATATACGTACCTACCTAAACGACAAAAGTTCAAAACCCTCGGCGCGCGAGTTACACTCGCACTTGTCGTACTTGTTTATCATGCTGTTCCAAATATCGCTTCATTGGGGCTATTTGGAAATTGGTGGGTACGCCATGATTTATCGCTGAATTTAATAAGAATTTTTGAATTGAATATAACAGATGATATTTGGAACAGTTACCAGTAAAATATTCACACTTTTGGCTATTTGAAATTACCGAATATAATTTTTTTTATATTTTTTTAGGATCAAATAAAATTTCAAGATTTTTTTTCCACACTTTTCTTTTATTAATAGAATTTGTTACAAATAATCAACATTTTAACGAAATGATCTTTAAATATCTTAGCTTAATGAGGCGTTACCATTTTACTACAATTGTTTCTTTTTAACAAAACAATTAAACAACCATGGATTTATTAAAAGTACGGATAGAATCCTGTCAAATCAAACTTGAATCTTAGCAATGGCGGATTGACATTGAGTGTCAGTGTATAGAGAGTTGCCAACAGAAGAAAAAATTACCCATAATTTTTATAAATATTCTTCCTAATAATTGTTCACTTATTAATATGAATATGTAAAATTATAATGAATCATTTTAGGTACTGCTTTAGCCACGGTAATCGTGATTATTAGACCTACTTTTTATAATTTTCAATTTACGCCCGCGCTCTATGGTGCTAACTGCAGTGAATTTTAATGTCCCACAAGAACGGAACAGAATACTTTACTTTCCCGGGTTTAAATAGTAACTATGCTAATCGAAGAAATTTCAACAAAATCTGTTCAGGCCTCTGAGTGTGTGTGCAGAAGTAACAAAGATAAAAACATCCAAAGTCTCATTCCATGTCTAATTTTAGTTTGAATAAATTATTCTTTGTGCCTATTAACTGGCTGACAACATTTTCTGCCTACGGCTTCGCATACATTGTTCCTATGGAAATGCCTAACCAATATAATATAAAAAAAAATATAATTATTTAAATGTACATTTGCAGCCATATCTTATTATGATTGTTACTGGGAAGATCAATGAAATGTTATGTGAAAAATATACATTATTCTCATATTCATTGTTTATTGATACATTCTAAATAAAAATTTATGTATTATATAATATAATGCCCGCATGCTTTGACATGAAAAATCTTCATGCACATTGCATGCTACACTTGATTTATTGGGCTTCAAATTATTTTAATTATGAGATTCTCTGATTATGCGAATTCAATTTAACTTCCAATTTTCGTCACCCGGAAATCTGAAAAAATATTGACTTTTAGCTATGCCCCACGGCTATCGTTAATCTCGTTATAACATCTGCGTAGCATGATCGTCACTTAAAGTATTATCCAAATGGGTTCAGCTATTTTGGAGGTTAGCTCAAATAAAAAACAAACATAATATTTCGAAATTCGTATTGTATAGATATTACAAACTGAAATTCAATATCCTAATTATATTTCAAATACTTAATACATATTATTTTATAGGTATAACCAGGATGATAAAGAAATGCCTATAAACCTGATTCATAATTTAAAGTCAATAAAATATTAGAATTAAAACATTTTTAATATCCTCCCACACTTACTGGAAAATTTACATGTTTACATGTTGGCAGCACTGGCGAGATTTTGTGCTTGTAGTTTGATTTATATGTTGATAATAATTTTGCGTCAAATCGATAAAATAAGTTGGTGATATAAGAAATTTATCTACGAAATGTGATCCGGTGTTTTTTATTGACAAACCCATTGTGACTTTTGCAACATCTGACCACACAAGACGGCGTTTTCCGTTTATTTTGGTTTGTTTACAATAGAGTTCATCAGTTGGTGTCTATAGCTGTAATGGCGATGGCCAGCATACTATTTGATTGATTGGCATGCTTGCTTGATTGGAGTGCTTCATTTTATTTTGTTCTGATACTCCTTCCGAACTTATTTATAGTTTCATGTAAACAACTTTCTTTAAGCAAGTTCTTATGACAACCAGACTTTACTTTCATAGGTTCTTTAATTGACTCTAAAACTATAATATTTATTATTTTCGTGACAGCCCACTTTTAGGAATGCTATGCTTCGTCGCAGCTTCGATTTAGGATGTTGATCCGGCCTTGATTTCGGCGATAGCTTTTTCCAAGCTTTATTTACTGTAAGAGGTGTAAGGTTTGTATTGTTTCCCATGTCTATGGTTTCTATAAGTCCTCTGGTAAACTCGGACCATGATGGCATTGTCCTGGAAAAGATAAAAAAGCTTTTTACCCTATCAAAAAAGCAAAGCCAAGGCTTTTTTCCGCAGTTCCAAATAGCCCCATATGCTGTTCCAAATAGCCCCCGTGACAAAAAACGCTAAAATTAGATTAGAATATCCAGCATTTACGAATCCAGTTTACTCCCTAAACTCCTGACAATATGTATTATTTGATACAAACTTCAGTTTTTCACTTACTTCGTAGACTTGGGAGCTGCACGGAGGTTGGCGACAGCTCTAAAAACCACGTAAAAAACAACTTTTTTTCAAATGTCGTCTGACGCGATACCCCTCTGGATATAACCTCAAAAAGAATACAAATGGACGTGACATTGATTACAGGATTGAAAGATAGAAAAAATAGATTTCTACAATTGCTATGGTAGAAAATATTTCCACTCGAAACAAATAATTATTTTTTTCCAAATAGCCCCAATGATTCCAAATAACCCCGTTCTACGGTACACCTTTTTGAAATGTTTTTTCAATATTATGACTAAACTATGTGATATTTTAAGTTTTTTTTTTGTACTCAATTAAAGACAGTAACTATTTCTAGACAAATTCGCAGAGTTTGTCCTGATAAAATGATTTTCAAAATCACTATTTTGAAATAACTACAAAATTCACAAGCGTTGTGGCTTGGCGCAGACATGATCAGTCGCGCTCTGGCGCTTACAGACGACGGACCTATGTCAATTTTTCCGCTAATTTATGAAGTACGTAAATGTTTCATTTGTTATGCAATTTTAGTCTCTGACACAATGGCGTTAGATTCAATTTTACTTCAACCTTTGACATGATATGTGACGGTCGTAGTGACATAGTATAAAATCATCGGTATGTAAGGCAGAAAATTAATAAAGGTTATTGTTCTAGTTTAAAAATATATTATCTACTTACTGGAATGATGTATTGAAAACAATAATATTTAGTTAACTACATTAACATTTTATATATCTATAAAGCATTGACATAATTGTTCTCCTTGATGGTGGAGCCCCCTCCACCATCATAGGTATGGTTTTTTTTACGGAATCGTATAGAGGGCATCGGGGGGACCTAAGAAAAATTCCGACTTTTCCAAATTTGCCCCCTTCTCCCCCCCCCCCTTTAGGGGCGCTCCCAAACAGAGCCATACTGAATGTTATTTTTTGTGGGATTGTATAGAGGGGGTCAAATAGTTCATAGGCAGGTAAAAATTCCCCCCTCCCTTTGCCCCCAGACCACTACCGGAAATAGTCGTTATAGAAAAATTTGGATTGCGGAGTCGTATAGAGGGTTTCTTCTAGTGTTGAAAAATAAAAAAAATCACCCCCCCTCCACCCACATTTTCAACCCCCCCTTTTTGTATCTCCCAAACGGATCGACCTAGAAGAAAAATTTTTTCACAGTCATGTAGAGGAGAAGAAATCATTTTGAACGCCAAAAAAAGTTTGAACCCTATGACCCCCCAGACCCTCTTTTTTTATAAAAAACCGAAAATTGGCCAAATTTTGACCTTTTTTTTCGGGTGGAGCATTGCGACGAGCGAAGCCAGCTGCAATGCGACTAAGGAGAATAGCACGGCGAGCGAAGCGAGACGTGCTGTGACCCCCACGACCCCCCTCTCCCAGCAAGCGGGTGAAGCATTGCGGCGAGCGAAGCGAGCTGCAATGCGACAAAGAGGAACAGCACGGCGAGCGAAGCAAGCTGTGCTGTGTGACCTAACACCCACTTATATGGGTATCGTTTTCGACTAAATCAAACACGTAGATTACGAAAAAGGTCCATTTTCAAATCCAAGATGGATATCGATTACCATCAAATCAAAGACGTTTTAGGTTATGAAAAGTAAAAACTCCAATGCGATAAGGCCGCCTAAGGCAAGGCACTCCCCCCGAGCTGCTAACCTCTAGTTTTTAATCTATAATTTTATTACATGTTAATAGGTTTCTTTTATCTATACTAATATTATAAAGAGGAAAGATTTGATTGTTTGTTTGTTTGAATTGTTCCGAAACTACTGGACCGATTTGAATTTTTTTTTATCATTAAAATGCTAAATTTTCCGTGATGACCATAGTTAGGGACCCAGATGAAAAATTCAATAATCAAACCGTGCGCTATACCTATATTCTTTTTCTATTATGGCTCCGCTGCTTGTTTTCAGATTTTTTAAATTATTATATAGTAAAAAACTGCAATTAAAACATGAATAAGAGGGTTTTCTACTTTACGTAAAATAAGTTTTATCTTTTTTTCCCGAATAAAACCGCAATCACATATTACAATAAAAAACGAGATATCGAGAAGTGAGTATTAACCTGTTGCGATGTTGTTCGGATCAAAGAGTTGTTTTTATTTTTCGTTTAATAAAAAAGTAAAACCCATTACAAAAAGCCTATCTCAAGAACTACTCGTACGATTTGCCTGAAAAAAATTCACAAGGTGTAATCGCAACTCAGAAACAATTATTTCAAATAAAAACACTTCTATAGTAATAGTCGGTTACCATATTATTCGGTGGGGGCGGCGAATTATGAAAATAAATGAAAAATCAAAATAAAGATTTTCAGTAGGTTACAAATTTTGAAATTGAATATTGAAATGGGACCTACAGAGTCGAATGGGGTATCAAATGAAAGGTTTCAATTTGCACATTCCAAAACAGATTTTGAAATTTTGATGAATTTTATACTATTTGAAATATTTAGAAAAAGGTCGAATAAATGACCATTCGCCCCCTTATCTCCAAAGATTGCAGAGCGATCGATGTGAAATGTAATAAATGGTCAAAAAATTAACCATTCCCCCACCAACCCCCTATCTCCGAAGATTGCAGAGTGATCGATGTAAAATGTACTATGCGTTTGTAGATATAGATTTATAATTTACAGAAAAAATATAGAGAAGTCTGTAAAAATTAAACTTTTTGAAATATGGTCATAAAACAAATTTTCATACAATGAGACTTTTTCATTGAGAGCAATTCAAATCAAAGGTATGGAATTCCACAATTCAAAACAGGTTTTGAAAATCGCCTAAGTTTCATACTAAGTAAAATACGTTGAAAAAGGTCGAAAAAAGAATTGTAGGTTCGAACCCATCGATCCGAATATCGTTGTGATTTCAAGATGAAAATGTAAATTATAGACTTCCTAGCCTTACCACAAATGGAAAAGTTAATTATGTGGAGTCCATAGCCTTATCATCTCCTGAGCCACTAACCGGGTACAAGCACGCTAGAATTGAATATTGGAGAATTTTGAGAAAATAATAATATTTTATTATAGGTAATTGTTTTATTTGATACCCTTTATTCTTTGTATTTATTTCAAACAAAATTTTAAATCATAGAAGCGAATGTTCTCTATTTGCTTCTTTGTCTTCTTTATTTGAGTATTTATTTCAAATTTTGTAGGTACTTAAAAAACGAAGTTCGGAAATTAACTATGCCTTTTGTTGGTCTGGTCCGGACGTTTTTCAGCGTTCTTGGTTTGGTTGGTTATCTTGGGATCAATTACTTTATTATTAATTCATTATCTATATTAAGAAATATAAATAGAGATGAAGTTGTAACAACTTCATTTATATACGAAACTCTAACTAAAAACTATAAACAAAGTTTGATCATAGCAACAGCGATTTTGATTTCAGTAAATTACATTATTAAGCTTATTGTACTTATTCCAAAAGAAAAAAAAATCACGATAGGAGTACGAGGACATTGTAGTCCTCGTTCTCCTACCAGTAGGAGCGCCCAGTAGGAGTAGACGGAAAGAGTGGTTTCTAAAGTGAAATAATATTATGCTATGCTACTGCTTATTTCTATACTATGTCGTTGGCGCTGCATCTGCGCTAAGTATTTCGCGCGCAACTTTAGACAGGACAAAATGCCTACAGCTGCAGGAATACCTCGCCTTAAAGTTTTCAGAAGAAAAAATATTAGGTAGGTACTTATGTAGTATGTCAGGTGGTCAAGGGTTAATTCTCCAAATTACGCAATCGATGGTTTCGTTTAATTTTGTTCGTGCTAATTGGTGCTCTATTTCTTTGTATTACAAACGCACCTCTATTGGCCGATATGAACACGAAACTTAGTGTTGGAGAATTAAAATAGGCGCCCTGTGTTCGGCTACCGGCAACCTCCGGCTGTGTGGCAGCTTTTAAATCTTTTGGTACCGACGCAAGAAATGTATTATTATTTTAAATTCCAAGTTAATACTGCTGCTGAGATATTAAAGCTTCAAAACAGGACAGAAAAAAACAAGACCATAAGGGTTTTGAAACTGACCTCAAAACTCTAAAACTGATAATGATAATGAACACTATTGAAACCGAAAAATTGATAACTATAATAAACACTACAGAACAGACTGTTTTTTCGGTTCCGTGGGTTTTATGTTCCTCCCACACTACCTTTACCTACTAATAATGTTCAATGTCAACCAGTCCTAAAATTGGTATAATGCTATGCTCTCAGAGCTCCGTCTCGAGGTACCTCCTACAAAAGCAATGCGTTGGTAACATTCAATATTCTCTGGTAACGGTGAGGCACGCATCTTAGGACATCCTAAAGCCGAACGTCCACCGCGCCGGCTAAACTAAATGAAAACTAAACTCAGTGAGCTAAGCTAAACTAGAACTACGTTGTCCGTCCACCAATAAATAAGCTAAAACTACGTTAGTGATGGCCAGTTTGTGCTAGAACGTCGAGTTAACCGGACGTGATATGGAAGACGACACGAGCAATAACGAGACTTTAGAGGAGGACTATCGTCATAGGAGAAGAAGATTAATTATTGCTTATTTTATGAAGAAAAAACGGAAACATAGATACTGGATAAGTCAACACATTCAGTCCTGGAAAACAAGCAGCGAATTTAACACTTTGTTTAATGAACTAGACGACGAAAATTTTAAGAAGTAGGTACTATCGTGTATCTAGACAACAGTTTGATGAGTTACTTACAATTATTGCCAAGGATATTGCTAAGATTGATACTAATTTTCGAAAAGCTATATCGCCAGAAGAAAGATTGGCTATTTGTTTGAGGTAAGTGTATCAACATTAAAATTAAACAGATTCAGTTACCTACTTTGGTATATTTATTGAAAATTAGGTTGTATAAAGATATCAATTGAAAGTTGTATCGGTGAACGGAGTGCCTTCGTTGTTTTGAGTATCTTGAAAGTATGGATTATCTTGGGAGACTGGAGTGTCTTGGGAGCCTGGAGTAGGTTGAGCAGAAGATTGTTGAAAATCCATATGAGAACTGACTTCAACAATTAAACAACCATGGATTTATTAAAAGTACGGATAGAATCCTGTCAAATCAAACTTGAATCTTAGCAATGGCGGATTGACATTGAGTGTCAGTGTATAGAGAGTTGCCAACAGAAGAAAAAATTACCCATAATTTTTATAAATATTCTTCCTAATAATTGTTCACTTATTAATATGAATATGTAAAATTATAATGAATCATTTTAGGTACTGCTTTAGCCACGGTAATCGTGATTATTAGACCTACTTTTTATAATTTTCAATTTACGCCCGCGCTCTATGGTGCTAACTGCAGTGAATTTTAATGTCCCACAAGAACGGAACAGAATACTTTACTTTCCCGGGTTTAAATAGTAACTATGCTAATCGAAGAAATTTCAACAAAATCTGTTCAGGCCTCTGAGTGTGTGTGCAGAAGTAACAAAGATAAAAACATCCAAAGTCTCATTCCATGTCTAATTTTAGTTTGAATAAATTATTCTTTGTGCCTATTAACTGGCTGACAACATTTTCTGCCTACGGCTTCGCATACATTGTTCCTATGGAAATGCCTAACCAATATAATATAAAAAAAAATATAATTATTTAAATGTACATTTGCAGCCATATCTTATTATGATTGTTACTGGGAAGATCAATGAAATGTTATGTGAAAAATATACATTATTCTCATATTCATTGTTTATTGATACATTCTAAATAAAAATTTATGTATTATATAATATAATGCCCGCATGCTTTGACATGAAAAATCTTCATGCACATTGCATGCTACACTTGATTTATTGGGCTTCAAATTATTTTAATTATGAGATTCTCTGATTATGCGAATTCAATTTAACTTCCAATTTTCGTCACCCGGAAATCTGAAAAAATATTGACTTTTAGCTATGCCCCACGGCTATCGTTAATCTCGTTATAACATCTGCGTAGCATGATCGTCACTTAAAGTATTATCCAAATGGGTTCAGCTATTTTGGAGGTTAGCTCAAATAAAAAACAAACATAATATTTCGAAATTCGTATTGTATAGATATTACAAACTGAAATTCAATATCCTAATTATATTTCAAATACTTAATACATATTATTTTATAGGTATAACCAGGATGATAAAGAAATGCCTATAAACCTGATTCATAATTTAAAGTCAATAAAATATTAGAATTAAAACATTTTTAATATCCTCCCACACTTACTGGAAAATTTACATGTTTACATGTTGGCAGCACTGGCGAGATTTTGTGCTTGTAGTTTGATTTATATGTTGATAATAATTTTGCGTCAAATCGATAAAATAAGTTGGTGATATAAGAAATTTATCTACGAAATGTGATCCGGTGTTTTTTATTGACAAACCCATTGTGACTTTTGCAACATCTGACCACACAAGACGGCGTTTTCCGTTTATTTTGGTTTGTTTACAATAGAGTTCATCAGTTGGTGTCTATAGCTGTAATGGCGATGGCCAGCATACTATTTGATTGATTGGCATGCTTGCTTGATTGGAGTGCTTCATTTTATTTTGTTCTGATACTCCTTCCGAACTTATTTATAGTTTCATGTAAACAACTTTCTTTAAGCAAGTTCTTATGACAACCAGACTTTACTTTCATAGGTTCTTTAATTGACTCTAAAACTATAATATTTATTATTTTCGTGACAGCCCACTTTTAGGAATGCTATGCTTCGTCGCAGCTTCGATTTAGGATGTTGATCCGGCCTTGATTTCGGCGATAGCTTTTTCCAAGCTTTATTTACTGTAAGAGGTGTAAGGTTTGTATTGTTTCCCATGTCTATGGTTTCTATAAGTCCTCTGGTAAACTCGGACCATGATGGCATTGTCCTGGAAAAGATAAAAAAGCTTTTTACCCTATCAAAAAAGCAAAGCCAAGGCTTTTTTCCGCAGTTCCAAATAGCCCCATATGCTGTTCCAAATAGCCCCCGTGACAAAAAACGCTAAAATTAGATTAGAATATCCAGCATTTACGAATCCAGTTTACTCCCTAAACTCCTGACAATATGTATTATTTGATACAAACTTCAGTTTTTCACTTACTTCGTAGACTTGGGAGCTGCACGGAGGTTGGCGACAGCTCTAAAAACCACGTAAAAAACAACTTTTTTTCAAATGTCGTCTGACGCGATACCCCTCTGGATATAACCTCAAAAAGAATACAAATGGACGTGACATTGATTACAGGATTGAAAGATAGAAAAAATAGATTTCTACAATTGCTATGGTAGAAAATATTTCCACTCGAAACAAATAATTATTTTTTTCCAAATAGCCCCAATGATTCCAAATAACCCCGTTCTACGGTACACCTTTTTGAAATGTTTTTTCAATATTATGACTAAACTATGTGATATTTTAAGTTTTTTTTTTGTACTCAATTAAAGACAGTAACTATTTCTAGACAAATTCGCAGAGTTTGTCCTGATAAAATGATTTTCAAAATCACTATTTTGAAATAACTACAAAATTCACAAGCGTTGTGGCTTGGCGCAGACATGATCAGTCGCGCTCTGGCGCTTACAGACGACGGACCTATGTCAATTTTTCCGCTAATTTATGAAGTACGTAAATGTTTCATTTGTTATGCAATTTTAGTCTCTGACACAATGGCGTTAGATTCAATTTTACTTCAACCTTTGACATGATATGTGACGGTCGTAGTGACATAGTATAAAATCATCGGTATGTAAGGCAGAAAATTAATAAAGGTTATTGTTCTAGTTTAAAAATATATTATCTACTTACTGGAATGATGTATTGAAAACAATAATATTTAGTTAACTACATTAACATTTTATATATCTATAAAGCATTGACATAATTGTTCTCCTTGATGGTGGAGCCCCCTCCACCATCATAGGTATGGTTTTTTTTACGGAATCGTATAGAGGGCATCGGGGGGACCTAAGAAAAATTCCGACTTTTCCAAATTTGCCCCCTTCTCCCCCCCCCCCTTTAGGGGCGCTCCCAAACAGAGCCATACTGAATGTTATTTTTTGTGGGATTGTATAGAGGGGGTCAAATAGTTCATAGGCAGGTAAAAATTCCCCCCTCCCTTTGCCCCCAGACCACTACCGGAAATAGTCGTTATAGAAAAATTTGGATTGCGGAGTCGTATAGAGGGTTTCTTCTAGTGTTGAAAAATAAAAAAAATCACCCCCCCTCCACCCACATTTTCAACCCCCCCTTTTTGTATCTCCCAAACGGATCGACCTAGAAGAAAAATTTTTTCACAGTCATGTAGAGGAGAAGAAATCATTTTGAACGCCAAAAAAAGTTTGAACCCTATGACCCCCCAGACCCTCTTTTTTTATAAAAAACCGAAAATTGGCCAAATTTTGACCTTTTTTTTCGGGTGGAGCATTGCGACGAGCGAAGCCAGCTGCAATGCGACTAAGGAGAATAGCACGGCGAGCGAAGCGAGACGTGCTGTGACCCCCACGACCCCCCTCTCCCAGCAAGCGGGTGAAGCATTGCGGCGAGCGAAGCGAGCTGCAATGCGACAAAGAGGAACAGCACGGCGAGCGAAGCAAGCTGTGCTGTGTGACCTAACACCCACTTATATGGGTATCGTTTTCGACTAAATCAAACACGTAGATTACGAAAAAGGTCCATTTTCAAATCCAAGATGGATATCGATTACCATCAAATCAAAGACGTTTTAGGTTATGAAAAGTAAAAACTCCAATGCGATAAGGCCGCCTAAGGCAAGGCACTCCCCCCGAGCTGCTAACCTCTAGTTTTTAATCTATAATTTTATTACATGTTAATAGGTTTCTTTTATCTATACTAATATTATAAAGAGGAAAGATTTGATTGTTTGTTTGTTTGAATTGTTCCGAAACTACTGGACCGATTTGAATTTTTTTTTATCATTAAAATGCTAAATTTTCCGTGATGACCATAGTTAGGGACCCAGATGAAAAATTCAATAATCAAACCGTGCGCTATACCTATATTCTTTTTCTATTATGGCTCCGCTGCTTGTTTTCAGATTTTTTAAATTATTATATAGTAAAAAACTGCAATTAAAACATGAATAAGAGGGTTTTCTACTTTACGTAAAATAAGTTTTATCTTTTTTTCCCGAATAAAACCGCAATCACATATTACAATAAAAAACGAGATATCGAGAAGTGAGTATTAACCTGTTGCGATGTTGTTCGGATCAAAGAGTTGTTTTTATTTTTCGTTTAATAAAAAAGTAAAACCCATTACAAAAAGCCTATCTCAAGAACTACTCGTACGATTTGCCTGAAAAAAATTCACAAGGTGTAATCGCAACTCAGAAACAATTATTTCAAATAAAAACACTTCTATAGTAATAGTCGGTTACCATATTATTCGGTGGGGGCGGCGAATTATGAAAATAAATGAAAAATCAAAATAAAGATTTTCAGTAGGTTACAAATTTTGAAATTGAATATTGAAATGGGACCTACAGAGTCGAATGGGGTATCAAATGAAAGGTTTCAATTTGCACATTCCAAAACAGATTTTGAAATTTTGATGAATTTTATACTATTTGAAATATTTAGAAAAAGGTCGAATAAATGACCATTCGCCCCCTTATCTCCAAAGATTGCAGAGCGATCGATGTGAAATGTAATAAATGGTCAAAAAATTAACCATTCCCCCACCAACCCCCTATCTCCGAAGATTGCAGAGTGATCGATGTAAAATGTACTATGCGTTTGTAGATATAGATTTATAATTTACAGAAAAAATATAGAGAAGTCTGTAAAAATTAAACTTTTTGAAATATGGTCATAAAACAAATTTTCATACAATGAGACTTTTTCATTGAGAGCAATTCAAATCAAAGGTATGGAATTCCACAATTCAAAACAGGTTTTGAAAATCGCCTAAGTTTCATACTAAGTAAAATACGTTGAAAAAGGTCGAAAAAAGAATTGTAGGTTCGAACCCATCGATCCGAATATCGTTGTGATTTCAAGATGAAAATGTAAATTATAGACTTCCTAGCCTTACCACAAATGGAAAAGTTAATTATGTGGAGTCCATAGCCTTATCATCTCCTGAGCCACTAACCGGGTACAAGCACGCTAGAATTGAATATTGGAGAATTTTGAGAAAATAATAATATTTTATTATAGGTAATTGTTTTATTTGATACCCTTTATTCTTTGTATTTATTTCAAACAAAATTTTAAATCATAGAAGCGAATGTTCTCTATTTGCTTCTTTGTCTTCTTTATTTGAGTATTTATTTCAAATTTTGTAGGTACTTAAAAAACGAAGTTCGGAAATTAACTATGCCTTTTGTTGGTCTGGTCCGGACGTTTTTCAGCGTTCTTGGTTTGGTTGGTTATCTTGGGATCAATTACTTTATTATTAATTCATTATCTATATTAAGAAATATAAATAGAGATGAAGTTGTAACAACTTCATTTATATACGAAACTCTAACTAAAAACTATAAACAAAGTTTGATCATAGCAACAGCGATTTTGATTTCAGTAAATTACATTATTAAGCTTATTGTACTTATTCCAAAAGAAAAAAAAATCACGATAGGAGTACGAGGACATTGTAGTCCTCGTTCTCCTACCAGTAGGAGCGCCCAGTAGGAGTAGACGGAAAGAGTGGTTTCTAAAGTGAAATAATATTATGCTATGCTACTGCTTATTTCTATACTATGTCGTTGGCGCTGCATCTGCGCTAAGTATTTCGCGCGCAACTTTAGACAGGACAAAATGCCTACAGCTGCAGGAATACCTCGCCTTAAAGTTTTCAGAAGAAAAAATATTAGGTAGGTACTTATGTAGTATGTCAGGTGGTCAAGGGTTAATTCTCCAAATTACGCAATCGATGGTTTCGTTTAATTTTGTTCGTGCTAATTGGTGCTCTATTTCTTTGTATTACAAACGCACCTCTATTGGCCGATATGAACACGAAACTTAGTGTTGGAGAATTAAAATAGGCGCCCTGTGTTCGGCTACCGGCAACCTCCGGCTGTGTGGCAGCTTTTAAATCTTTTGGTACCGACGCAAGAAATGTATTATTATTTTAAATTCCAAGTTAATACTGCTGCTGAGATATTAAAGCTTCAAAACAGGACAGAAAAAAACAAGACCATAAGGGTTTTGAAACTGACCTCAAAACTCTAAAACTGATAATGATAATGAACACTATTGAAACCGAAAAATTGATAACTATAATAAACACTACAGAACAGACTGTTTTTTCGGTTCCGTGGGTTTTATGTTCCTCCCACACTACCTTTACCTACTAATAATGTTCAATGTCAACCAGTCCTAAAATTGGTATAATGCTATGCTCTCAGAGCTCCGTCTCGAGGTACCTCCTACAAAAGCAATGCGTTGGTAACATTCAATATTCTCTGGTAACGGTGAGGCACGCATCTTAGGACATCCTAAAGCCGAACGTCCACCGCGCCGGCTAAACTAAATGAAAACTAAACTCAGTGAGCTAAGCTAAACTAGAACTACGTTGTCCGTCCACCAATAAATAAGCTAAAACTACGTTAGTGATGGCCAGTTTGTGCTAGAACGTCGAGTTAACCGGACGTGATATGGAAGACGACACGAGCAATAACGAGACTTTAGAGGAGGACTATCGTCATAGGAGAAGAAGATTAATTATTGCTTATTTTATGAAGAAAAAACGGAAACATAGATACTGGATAAGTCAACACATTCAGTCCTGGAAAACAAGCAGCGAATTTAACACTTTGTTTAATGAACTAGACGACGAAAATTTTAAGAAGTAGGTACTATCGTGTATCTAGACAACAGTTTGATGAGTTACTTACAATTATTGCCAAGGATATTGCTAAGATTGATACTAATTTTCGAAAAGCTATATCGCCAGAAGAAAGATTGGCTATTTGTTTGAGGTAAGTGTATCAACATTAAAATTAAACAGATTCAGTTACCTACTTTGGTATATTTATTGAAAATTAGGTTGTATAAAGATATCAATTGAAAGTTGTATCGGTGAACGGAGTGCCTTCGTTGTTTTGAGTATCTTGAAAGTATGGATTATCTTGGGAGACTGGAGTGTCTTGGGAGCCTGGAGTAGGTTGAGCAGAAGATTGTTGAAAATCCATATGAGAACTGACTTCCGTATAAGTAATTGTATACATACTTATCTTCCGCTTCAGACATTATGGTAAAGATTTTCCTTTTAATGTCCCTTTGCAACCACTCTGGAAACTTTATGGCTGTTTCGCTCATACTGTCAAAAATAGTTTTAAAGGATGTCTTCTTGATTCCCTTTCAGCTGTCTCTTTCTCTTTTATCTCACGGCGACGCTTTACATAATCTGCATCAATGTCTCTCAGTAAAACAGCTAAAGATTCATCATTCTTTCTCTTTCTTTGCCTTTGTTCAGACGATGAGCTGTGAGATGTAGATGGTATAGATTCAGTGTTAGAAACATGATCAGTATTTTCCTGTGTCTCAGTATGTGAAACTGTAATATCCTGGCTTTCACTTGCATTACCAGCTTCCATTGTACTGTTTGTTTTAATATTCTGGCTTTCATTTACGTTACCACTTCTTGGGCGGTTTTTCATATAAGGCAATAAAAATTCAAGTAGATTGGCATATTTCCAAGTGTTTGTTGGTGATGCAGCTTGGCCACTTGTTGAGCTTTTAATTCTTTTTATTGATTCTCGATGCCCATCACGTAATTTCTTCCATTCGTTTTTTGCCGTTTTAACTGAAACAGTCCTAATAAAAAAGGTTTAAACTTTAACTTTCTTAATTTAAGATTATAATCATGTTTACTGTAATTTTATAGTGCAATAAAGTCATATATGCATTCATTAAAAAGTGCTACCTTTTGCAGGTTTTTGGCAACATAGAGAGTCACATAGAGTGGGAGACAGATCAGTTTCTAGGATTGTAGAAAACGTCTGCCAAGCAGTTTGGAATCATTTACAACCAATTTACATGTGTTTGCCGACTGAAAGAGAATGGAAAGAAATTGCTGAAAATTTTATGCTGAAATGGCAATTCCCCAACTGTATTGGAGCAGTCGACGGCAAGCATATATCCATCAAATGCCCACCTCATTCAGGTTCTCAGTATTTTAATTAAAAACGTTTCCATTCTGTAGTATTACTCGCAGTTGTTGATGCAAACAAGAAGTTTATTATAATAGATATTGGTTCCATGGGCAGATTTAGTGATGGTGGTAATTTTTCTGACAGTGCATTTGGACGAAGGTTACAAAATAACGAATTAAATTTGCCTAATGATCAGCCTTTACTAGAAGGTGGTACTACTGCAATACCTTACGTATTTATAGTGACCAGGCATTTCCTTTACAAAAACATTTTATGAGACCATACCCACAAAGCGCATGTCGTACCTAACAGTAGAGAAAAAACTTTAATTAACGTCTCAGCAGAGCGCGAAATGTGGTAGAAAGTGCCTTTGGTATTTTGTCAATGCGATTTCGGATATTTCGTCAGCCATTGGAGTGTAAAGTAGAATCAGTTGATTTAATAACAAAAGCTGCTTGCGTGCTACACAATTATCTTTCAACTAATCAAACAATAACAGCTTTTGATGAAGCAAGTGCTGAAGACGGATCAGTTTTACGATCAGTGTGACAACTACATGACAATGTACCTACGAGCAACAAGAGAAGCATTTCATGTAAGAGAATCCTTTTGTAATTATTTTAACAATAATAATATAAATTAAACTTACTGTCTGATATGTTCGGGTTTTTCATTTCATCAACTATCCTCTTCCATAAACCGTCTTTTAAGGGTTTTGCCATCGGTTGCAAAACCCTTATGAAATCGCTTTGGGTCTGTTTTGTGTTTTGAATCCTTAATATCTCAGAAATTACTGCAGCTATTGACTTGAATTTTGAAATAATAATACATTTTGTGCGCCCGCACATATTTATAGAAAAATAAATGAAAAATCAAAATGAAGATTTTCCATACAAATTTTGAAATCGAAATTTTAAATGGAACGTACAAAGTCAAAAGTGGTATCAAATCAATACGTTTGTAGATTTCAAAATAGTTTTTGAAATTTTGGTAGGTTTTATACTTTTTAAAATATTTTAAAAAAGGTCAAAAAAATGACCGTTCCCCCCCCTCTATCTCCGAAGGTTGCAGAGCGATCAACGTGATATGTACCAAGTGTTTGTAGGTATGGATCTATATTTTACAGGAAAAATATAGAGAAGTCTGTAAAAATAACAGTTTTTGAAATATGGTCAAAAAAGGGCGGGAAAATTTTCTGAAGGGCTGACTACCCCACCGAGTTGGGTATCAAATGAAAGGTATTGGCTTGTACATTCCAATACAGTTTTTGAAATTTCGACAGATTTTACACTTTTTCTTTGATATATTTTGAAAAAGGTCGAAAAATTGACCGGTACCCCCCCCCCCCCCCCTATCTCCGAAGATTGCAGAGCGATAGATGTGATATGTACCAAGTGTTTGTAGATATCAATCTATATTTTACAGGAAAAATATAGAGAAGTCTGTAAAAATAATACTTTTTGAAATAAGGTCGGGAAATTTTTCTAAAGGGGTGACTACCCCACCGAGTTGGGTATCAAATGAAAGGTATTGGTTTGTACATTCCAATACAGTTTTTTAAATTTCGATAAGTTTTATACTTTTCGAAATATTTTGAAAAAGGTCAAAAAATTTACCATTCCCCCCTCTTATCTCCGAAGATTGCAGAGTGATTGATGTAAAATGTACTAAGCGTTTGTAGATATAGATCTATTTTTCACAGGAAAAATATAGAGAAGTCTGTAAATATAATACTTTTTGAAATATGGTCAAAAAACTAATTTTCATACAATGGAGAAAATTTTCAATTAATGCAGGACAATGCGCGACCCCACACTGCAGCGATAGTTTGGGAGTATCTTTGAGAAGTGGCCAGCACGCTCGTCAGACTTAAATCCAATCGATAAATAATATTAAATCTGTGAAGCGATCTCAACGCCCACCTCCTGGACACAGCACAAATTTAAGTAGCAGAGCAACTACCCCATTTCATTACAACTACCACACAGCGGAAGAGCGATTGAAGAGTGTGGAATCGGTGAGGGATCAGGGGGTTCAACTTGACAAGGAATTGAGGTTCAGACCCTATGTTGCTAGCGTTTGTAGAAAGGCGTACAGAATTTTAGGATTCATTTTACGAGCTAACTGGTTCATAAAATATTCGGGCACTCACAGGAATAATATGATGCTCCGGTCAGAAATCAAAAAGAAAGCGCCGTTTTTGTATGGGATCCTCATAAAGCTAGATAAAGTCTCGTTATGGAGCGTATAAAGGAAAATTTTACTCGATACCTCAATTAAAATGAATATTATGGCGTCAACCCTTTCTATTCCTGTATGTATATTTATTCGTACTGGGCTAATATAACTAATATAAAACATTCCTTTTGTAGTCAACTTTTCTTGGAAATTGGAAATCAGGAGAGGTAGGTATGGCGTTAACACTGTACCTATGTGGTTAGGGTGTTTAGGGGTTGATAAGTCTGTGCCAACCGGATGAATATGTCGGGGGGCGCAGGCGGCTACCTTTGTTCACAAAGCGTCGCGGAAGAAATAAACTGATTAACAATGCACCACTGTCACTCATCAAACAAGCACTTAATCTAGTAGCGCCGACCATTGACGTATTCCGCTGTTTACGGGGCGACTTCCCAAGATTATCTCCATCATTACTTACTATTCAATCTTTCAATCTTTTTGTAAAATAAGTTACTGACATTAATAGTCCATTATTCTGCATTTTATTATTATATTAAACTAAAATTACTCACTTTTTATACGTTCAAAAGTGTTTTTTTTTGAGATGTTTGTTGTCCTTCCATATCGTATTAAACGATAAACTAAGTAATATAATAATCGGTGGGTGATATTGAAACGTTTAGAATGCTATTTTTTTAATTTTTTACCACGGAAAAAAAACCGAAAAACCCGGTTATTTTGACCAAAAAACCCGGTTAATAACCGAGGCAAAAACGGCCGGTTAACCGGTTTTTCGGTTAACCGATTAACCGGTTTACAAGCCCTAGTCACGAGCACCGTTCCGCCCTCGCGCGAGTTCTCCGCCATTCATTTATTAAAGTTCACTCGATCTGGGCGGGTCGTGTAGTGCTTTTGTGGTGTGTTTCACATCATGTATGAAAAACTGGCTCAACTATGCGAGCTATGATAAACTAACTTAGTTTAGCCGACGGCGGTGGACGTTCGGCTTTAGGGTTGCGTCGGTACACGGGAAACCCTTCCCCTACAACTTCGATTCAAAATTACCGGTTTTATTAATATGTTGGTATGTTTTATACAAAACAAGGTTTAGTACCTTCTCACTTTTATTATAATAATCGATATGCGATCATTCGCATTCGCGTTTGAATGCTAAAAATAGTTTTGTTATAAATACCTATAATAAGCACGGAACAGAATCAGTGGATCAACACCTTTTCAGAATAATTATAAAAAAGTTTTGTATAAATTGCTACAGCAGGTTAAAACCAAATAAAATAAATAAAACATCAGATTATATTAGATATTGATTGTGAAAGTATCTATTTATTTTTATGTAGACTAGCTACTGCAGCTAGATCTGAGAAGGTACCTAACTGGCAGGTGTAAGTACCTAGTCAAGTCATAATAAGTAAGTATCTACAGGAACTAGAAACCCCTCCTCGCTGAAACGCGAGCATCGCGTGTTGATGTTTGTTCATTCGCACAGAACCAGTGCCTGCGAGGAACGCGCGCGCGTTTGCCGTCACTCAACCATAAACCATAGTAAATCACGGAGGAGCTGGAAAGGCATTCCGTATGTATGTACATAATTTAACTGTTAATTTTAATGAAGTGGGGTAATGTGTGCGGGCGCGGGCGGCGTCCCAGGCGCGGCGCGGTGACGGAGCGCGCC
>CAWVOY010000327.1:0-17733 GCA_963931895.1 Eupithecia pulchellata | reverse complement strand
ATAATTTATTTTTGTTTCGACAATATCCTAATTTTACCATTAATTGATGCCGGTGGTAATATCGGGCACGCAAATGATTTTTCTGTTATCTGTACAGTGACATCACAAGTCCGAGCCTCCGAGGGCAGGCAAAGACGAATGCGAAAGCTCGCGAACTCTGTCAGCTGATGAACTGGGCCTAAGAATTAGAAACTACAGTGAACTATCCGATATTAATGTACCTGGTCTTCAGTGATTTCACTTTCTAGCTAATATTTATGTGTATTGCTAGGTAGCTACTTATGTAAGTTCAGGGGCCCCAAAAGCGATTGAGGATTAAAATTCGAAAACTTTCGATAAATTTGTAGTCGTTCACAGGCAGCGAGCGGGGTCAGCATTCCTCCGGCGCCGACGCCCGCGCTCCGGCGGAGCCCGCGCCCTCCGCCCCGGCCCGCTCGGGCGCCGCCCTCGGCCTCACTTACACCCACAGGATATCTCAAACAATAACTATTAAGAGCCACACTCACTCAAATTAGTTGTTGCTATTGCTACTGACGGTGACATCATATCGTCAAAATATTTAATATTGATATTTAGAGTGGTAATGAAACAAGGCGATGCTGATCAGTAATCGAATCAGAGGGCAGGGGCGAGGGGCGAGGGGCGAAGGGTCGGTTCCTGTTGGTGCGGTGGAGGATCAGAAGTACTGCACATTGTTACATCAACATTAGTAGGCAGTTTTCAAAGCAAACCAACATAGAAAGGTTGCGAACATTTTCATTGTTAAAAATTGTCTCCGTTTAATGTGTCCATACAAAGAAGAGAGCGACAGCACGAGATGGTGCAGGGTGCAGTCGCAGTGGTTCCCCCGCGCCCCGCACCGCGCCCAGGCCGCGGTCAAACCTAGGTACCTACTAAACTTACATACTTGTGTGATTTTACATTGTTCATATGAGCGAGCATCTCCGCCGCACGCACGTCTGTGACAAATTACAAATCAATGCAGCCACAATGAGCACAAAAAACCGCCCCCTCCGCTCGCGCAAATCGCGTTACTCTAATCTTGTTACGCGCCGCGTCGCACCGCCGCGCCGCTGCCGCCAACCATTCTTTGTAACGGCTCAACGTTTGACTAAACGTCTATGCATTATTTCATAATCTAATTCATTTGTCTATCTAGCTAGGAGGTGATGCAATACTGACTACAGTCGCTTGATACTCACATTTCGGTAGAGCTTTTTTCGGAGGCTTTTTAACTTCGTAAAAGAAAAAGTCATAGAATGACAGTAGGCTCTTCTAGCTAAACAAAAGTAGGTGAGTACATCTCGTGGTCGAAGTCAACTTTATGTAGGTAAGTGGGTAGTAAGGTAGGTACCTAAGGCAAAGACAATAGGTCGCGGCGCGGGCGCGGACGGCGCGGCGCGGCCTTAGATTATAGAGGAATATAGATCTGGCATAAACATCTATACGAACTTGTTACGAACAGTTAGTTATAGAAGTGTGATGTATTTCGACAGCAGAGTTACTTACATATCGGCATCTCTTTTTGACTAATGAAGATAATCATGAGTAAAAAAGGACAACAGCAGTTTGATCATGACTGAAAATGGCAACATTGTTTTGGTGACGTCACAAAATACCTCACCCCTCACCCCCGTGGCCGGTCGCCATGTTTAGTCGCAGTCAACAACAAGTACATCAGTTGTCATCCGGACTTGTTTTTATTCGAAAATGAAGGAAATTTAGAGTTAATAGGCGATAATTATGCTTTTTTATAGTGTGCAAACTTGGAGAATAATGTATTTTATAAGTGTATGTGCAGAGTGTTTGGCTGTCGCATGAAAATCAACAAAAAACATCAAAATATAACGTTGCATGGGAAAGGTACCGAATTCATTCAAAATTTCTTACATTTTCTATTATTTTCAAACATTTTGCTGTTTGTGGGAAAGTTTATAAAGATCCGCTTGCTTTTCTTTATTCATTCAATGTTTTACTATGAATATTATGTGATTTTAGGAGAAAATTATTCGTCATAGTAAATAGAGTTAGGGTTCGGTATTTTCAAAACATCGATTATCGATAACGAATTATTTCATCGACGCAGTACCAATAACACAAAAATAAAAGTAAATCCTTTACAGCAGCGTCAGCAACTTTGAACCAAGCTAACCAAGATTCAAAGGTGTGGTGCCAGGGACAGAATTTTTGGTTGGGGTGGAGTTTACGGGACGCAGGACTTAGAAAATTTTCGACGAATTTTTTTATGTATATATAACATGTATTTTTTTTGGCTACGTAAATAGGGTCACTATGGGTGCAACTTTGGTTCAGGTGATCCACCCCAAAGTTCAATGACCTCGGCGCTAGAGGTCAAAGTATGTCGTTCAGTTTCAAGGCGAAAGACTTAGAAAAATTTCGAAAGATGTTTTTAGGCATATTATAACAAATGTTTTTTCTTGTGGCATCGTTAAGAGGGTCACTAGGGGTGCAACTTTGGTTCAGCGGTTTGACCCCAAAGTTCAATGACCTCGGTGCTAGAGGTCAAAGTGTGTCGTTAAATATGGATGCAGAAACAATATAAAAACTTTACAGAGCATTCCGGGAAGAGTTGATTAGATTCAATTTGAGTGGCGGATCCGACACAGAGTTCCCCGACTCCACGTGGTCTTGTGCGTGGAGCCCCTAGAGTGTAGGTATATAATAAGCCGGAGGCGCGAAGGGAGTGCAGCCTCCGCCAGCCGTAACAAGGGACAGGCACAGTGTCCCTGTCCCTTCTTACGCAATGGCGGAGAGGCTGCACTGCACTTCCCGCAGCGCAGGAGCTATCGCGATCGCGATGCAATAAAAAAAAACATGAAGAAATACCCCGACACATAGAATTCCAAAAATACAAAAAGGTCTAACTTTGTATTTGAAACTGATTTATTTAACTTACCTGTATACTCCAGCTTAAACTAACGTTTTTACAATAAAGGTCAGTGACCTTGTGTTCGAAAATGATTGATTTAACTTTCCGGCGTCGACTCCAGCAAAAACCAACGTTTTTACAAAAAAGGTCAGTTTTTGATGGAATGGGCTTGATAGGTCAGTGATTGTCTAAGACTCTTCCACACACGCCATCAAGGTACAAGCTGCAGAAACTGGCAGTCCACACGAAACTTACCTTGGGCCGAGCGCGGCAACCTAAATAATTGTCTTATATGAACATATTAGTATTAGTACTGAATATAGAGGATATTCATTGAATTGAGTGCCAGCCAAAGCTTGGGGAAGTTGTAGTGTTAATATTAACTGAATTGAGCTGTACTGTACGTAGTAAATAGCGTTTTTTATTGAACTTGATGAAATCTATTGTAGTATCCCGTTTTTAGACGATAGGACGGAGGGTAATATAATGCTAATGACCCGTTACGGCCGTTACGGATCACCAAGGTATAGAAACTTAAATAAAACTGAACAGAGCTTAAAGATAGGTACTTATTCTTCTACTTACTAATATTCGAAAATTTAGAATTCAACTCCGTGCAACTCAATTACTTACTTATCGATATTCAATGTTAAAATACGCGCAACTCTACAGCAGGCCGCCATCTTTGTGCCAGACTAACTTTAGGTATGCACGTAGGTATTTCAGGTCTATATATTCGTTCGTCTGAGGGCGCGGCGCAGTTGTGCAAACGTCACTCGGTCGGTTGTCACAGTTGGTCCGTCAATGTCACGTCTCCGGTGACGCCTGCGCCCGCGCCGGTCTTTCGTACGACGGCTGACGAGACCTCATATTATCACGTTTCCTTATATGGCAGGTAATTATCAATTCAATATAAATACTTTAGTAAGATTTTTCGAGATTTTCGTATTATGACTGTTTCTGCGGTATAGCAAACTAAAAACATGAGCTGGATGCGTTAGTCCAGTTTTTAACACCTACATATATCAAAAGCAAACTCATGTAACTTGACTAAAGACAACCTCAAACATGCTCTCACATTGACTGATGTGATGATACTCCAATAAAGAACACAATCACCACTAAAATGACAAATAAAATAACAAATTCAAATGTGAGGGCTCCGTCGCGCCGCCCGAAGTGCGAACGCGCGCTACAATATCATAACAGGATAGTGGCATTAGCTGTTTGCTAAACAACAAACTATTTGCATGTGCGGTCGGGTGGAGAGGAGAAGTGAGATGTCACCATCCCACGACCGAAAGCGGGGCGCGGGGCGGCGGCGCGTGCGCTCCTTTCAGCAAGTCCAGTTTCATTTCCGCTCAAATGTTTTTGCAAAACAATTTGAATACTTCGTCCGAAAGTGAAGCCGTGCATATATTTGAATTAATTACAAACACACTAATATGGCGTACACAGCCCAAGGACGATTTTTGCATACGTTCGTAACGGCACTAACATTTTAATATTTATGCGAGTTTTTTATCGAGCTTACATTAATAGCTGGAGACGTTTCAAAACAATACAGCTGCTATAAAAATCCGTTCACATGTGTAAGCGGCGCGGCGCGGCGTGGCGCGGCGGCGTCGGGCCAAGGCCTGTACGAAAAGTCAAATATACAGCTGATAGCTTTAGTCCAACTTTTGCGAAATTCCTTCCAAATACTTCCTTCGATTTCGAGCCCTTCCTATACATTTCCTTCCAAATCGCGAGGAACTACTATGCGTAGTGTGACAACCATCTAATGAATGAACTCGATAATAGTTTTCGAATGATTTTGAGTAATTCATTGCACTTTGACATGACAGCGACCGTCGTCGCGTTCGCGCCATAAACGTTTATAAAAGTAAGCGGATACAAAATCATCAACAGCGCTTGATGTGACTGAACTAAATCCATGGAATTATTTACTAAAAATAAAACTCACTGAAACATTCATGGAAATAGGGCCCTAATTTGTGATTTAAGAAAATTATGAAGGCAGGAGTTACCGTTTCACCATTTAATCATTTATTTGTATGTTTTACTTATCATTGGGGGACACCAATCTGTCTGCATAGTATGATACTTACACCAAATGTTCCTCTTGCGACCTGCGAGTGTACCAAGCCTACCCGATCACACAACAATCAATAAAAAATAGAGGTAAAGGACGCTGCTATTACAGCATGGGGACACAGGTATCAGCTTTTCAGTGCTTTCATGCATACGGACACGATTCCAATAGGAAAATGAGACGTACTTGTCGCATTTTTAGGCTTCACCTCGTTGATCTCTACTGACATACTATACCTGTTTTCTTTTAAGTCAATGGTTTTCGAAAACGTTTATCGTAAGATTATGCGCACTACTCGGACTCGGGCCTCTGTGCAATAGAATTAACTCTCAGATTGAACGTTTCTGTTGTCCTGACTGAGGATGTCCATTATTTGGACAGACTTGGAGATTGCATTCTTCGAATAATTTATTATTGTTTACTACAACTCAGAACGGAATATTAGATAGAAGTAGGGACATGATTCAATAAATATATACAAAAACACATTATTATCTGTTCGGTTTACGCGACTTTAGAATCACATTTACTGTTGAAAGAACGATTTACAAGTTTTATGGAAAAAAGTTATCTGATTGAATATTTGTTTCATTTCAATTTTGTGGCCTGCAGTGTCAGCGGACCAGTGGACCAGTGGACCAGTGCACACATTGGTGGCAGGCGAGAGCGCTCCACGAGCACCAATGATTACTTACCACGTCTAGATACTTTACTTAAACTTAGAAGTGAATTGATCCAATAATATCTTAGGTTCGTATACACGTACGTACACATACTCGTACTGAGACAGTTCTTGCAACTGAATGTTAGCCCTGTTACCCTCAATCATTTAAATAAAATTTGGCGCACCTTCTATAGGTATGAATAATCTCGTTTCAACATATATAATAAAGTCTACCGTGATCTGGATATATTCCATTCTTCCAAAAAGGGGTTCAAAAAACAAATAAGACAACGTAACTCAGAACTATAACTTTTCCAAATTTATCATAGATTTAAATATGATAGATTCAAATTATTACAATTAAGACACAGAACACGCACACACACACACACACACACACACACACACGCAGGTGGCTCCTGTTGCCCGGACTCTTAAGAGACCGGTGTCCTCAGGGGCCCTACACAAACACACACTCACACACACGCGCGCTCATATCATAAAATAATTAATAATGATTTCTGTATTTATAGATAACTTAAATTAGTATTATAACTCTTTCTCTTTCTCTATTTTAAAAACGTTGCTGTTTCTTTTTTTATATTAATCTGTGTAATCCTTTTTGGCCTTATTGTTAACTAAATTTTAATTATTCTAATATTTACTGTAACGCTGTGGTTTACCTCAATAAATAAATAAATAAATAAATCTCCAATATTAGTGTAAGTTCGATGGCAATGCAGTTTTAAGGTACCATCGAGAGGTGGTCTGATGATGGAGACAGGCGCTGGCATTTGAATTTCTGCTATATTTTCTAATTTTTTATATAAGTTTCTAAAATAGAAATAAAAAAGTTAGCTTTAATTATATCAATTACTTTAGTGTTGTATCTTTATATTTATAGACATACATAGTGGGCTCTAGACAAAGTAACATTTTGCGAATCGAAAGCGATGGTAGAAACGTACAAAAATGTATGGATTTGACATATTCCTTCGATATCACGCATCGCAACGACAATCATCATAGCTCAAATGATGGCGAAGTTCAATTGGTAGACAAAGTAACCTTTGCGTAGCTATCGCCTTGTCTATACGTCTGATCGCATCGCTAAATGCCGATAAGTTGGCACAATTGGTTGTCAATCTTTTGTTGTTAGACTGTCATAGTTTGATTGAAGTATTGCGCTCGTATTTGTGTTATTAATTAATATTTTTCGAATTATTCATGCAAAAGCAGTGCAAAAGAGATTGTGTTGAAGGTGCGTGCCTTTTGTGAGGAAGAAAAGGCAGACCATGCCCAGTTAAATCCATTAAATCTAGTGCGATCTCGCGTTGCACCATCAATGCAACTGGTAAGTAAAATAGGGATACCAGCTTTATACACGATACCTTTAGAATGGATCATAAGATTTACTCACATAAAAAGATAAAATAAAAAGTAAATTATCCAGGTTATTTAATTTATCTTCTTATGATATCCCTTATTTGTATATATACAAATATTGAATTTTTGAATTTTATATTATACAAATACAAATTTTATGTGTCATTTTCAGTCATGTCGGAGAAAACCACGAGTAGAATACATAATATAAAGAAGCGAAGCTATTGCTGCCTGCAACAAGTCAATTCTGCTGAAAATCGTCGTGGATCTTGAAGATTTCGATTTATAAGAATTTTTTGTGTTGTTTATTTATGTTCCTTTTGACCATAATTAGTGTCAGAACAATTTCAATAAATAATTTAAAATTTTTATTGTTTCATAATTTAAAACTTTCCTAGTCCTAACTACTTATATATTTATATACAAATATGAAATTAAAACATAAACACACGTTTACATAATGGGGTAAAAGATTCATAATGTTGGCAATATCGTGCTGCCAATATAATGCTGCCAATTCCTGAGGCAGGACAACTTATGGTGTACGGTCTGTAGTCTATAGTTATCGAACTCAATCATTCGCTTATTTCGTCCGTTCACCGTTCATGAAATGACGGGTCAAATAAAAAGGAGTACCAAGCCAAGTAGGTTGTTACCTATAACTTCAGATAGAATTTCTGTAAACAAACGTGATACATAACAAAAAAATTGTTTCGATTTGGAAGTTTACCCAATCTTTTGAAATACTTATGGCAGTGTTTATTGTGTAATTAAAATCAATAGAAAGAAAATAAAAATGGTTTTGAGCTATATAATTATGTTATTTAATTATTTTCAACAAGTTCTTAAAATCATGAAGAAATAAATAATTAGGAGAAAATACATATTTTACGACACTCGTATCATCTCGGTAATATTGGAGTAAATAACAGAAATTCAAAACTATTTTGCATTTTGACAATAGACGTTTTAGTTTGTATTGTAATTTCTTTCGACTCTCGCCCTTAGAAGCCAAATGTGTGAATTTTTGCCGATCATATGCAAAAGCTTTATCTTGTTTTTTTCGTTGTTAAGTATATTTTTAATCCCTCGTGGACACAGGGAAACAAGGGTGCGATCGTGAATGCTACATCCACGCTAGCGCAAGGCTACTTAAAATTTTGACGTAATTCCAACAGCTGTTTATGAAATCGCCGTTTCGATTCGATTTCTACAGGGTCTTAGCGTTCGCTAGTGTATCCATCAAGAGAATAGACAACTACGTGAAGTCGCTTCTCAAAACTGCCACTTGGCTAGGAATTTGATGGAAGTGATCGTTCGATGTTGTCAATCGGTTTGGTGAAATCAAAATATTCGTACATTGCCTACCAAAAATCTTGACGTTTAATCCATTTGAAGGTTGCCATCGCTAGAGCGATAAGAATTTTCAAAATCGAATCGCTTCATAGCGAATGCCGGTTGGCTAAGGACCCAGTAGGTAAGTAATCATTGGTACCAAGAGGAGGATCGACGACGTTCGGAAAACTACGTCGACTCTTCTCGTCATCCATACCGCAATGTTTGAAAACTTTGAACTTTTTCAAACACCGTCGGCCACATCTTCACTTTCCATCAGGTGAGATCGTGGTCAAACGGAGGTCTATCAGTTATATAAAAAAAAAAAAAAACTGAAGTGCCAGTGGGCCGGCTATATTTCGCGAAGAACCGATAACCGCTGGGGTAAACGTGTTCTTGAGTGGAGACCGCGACTCGGTAAACGTAGTGTAGGACGCCCTCCGGCCAAGTAGGATGATGATCTGCGAAAGACTGCTGGCAGATGCTGGATGCGACAAGCTGACAGGGCGCTATGGCGTTCATTAGGGGAGGCCTATGTCCAGCAGTGAACTAACATAGGATGATGATGATGATAGTAGGGTTATGTAACGAGTAATCGACAAGCGCCAGTGGTCGACACTTTTTTTTTTGTTCGCCTATAGTACAGTCACCAGCATAAATATATGACTATGGGCAGCGCTGCAAAACTATCTGATTATCAATTGAAGGTATAATTATGTGATGATACTTAGGATGTAAAAATATGTGATGATTTACACCCGGCAAAATAATCGTTTGCACCGTTGTAACAGCATAATTATCGGATCACGTAAAGACTGCATTAATATCTGATACAATTAACAGTAAGAAATATCTCAACAATCTGCAAGAATGAACTTTATATACGTTAGCATAGAGCCGTGATTTGAACGAAATAGTTTGACGCTTCTTGAAAAGAGTATCAACCTGTCATTGGATATCGCTGTCTCACGTTTTACTTTATGACATTATTTCAGCAGATTTCGTTTTACTAATATAAATATGAATACAAGAATTTGTTATTATAAGGAGTGAAGATTTGATTGTTTGTTTGAATTGAATAGGCTCCGAAACTAGTGGACAAAATTTGAAAAATTCTTTCACCATTAGAATTCTAAGTTTTCCGTGATGAACATGCGATAGAATATTTAAAAAAAATTAGGGATCCGCATGTAAAGTTTAATAAATATACGTGCGCAATACATTCAACTTCTTGTTATGTTATGGCTCCGCTGCTTGCTTTTTCTCTACGGCCAGTCCCAAGTCCAGTGTCAAAACCCCAATACTGCTGTAAAAAAAGTAAGGGATCCTTAAGAAAACTGTGAAACATAACGCGTTAGTGTGTAAAATATATCTGAAGTTTTGGTTATCTTTTATAGATCTGAAGTTTTGGTTATTTGGTATCCGTGCGAAGGCAGGGCGGACCTCTAGTTTATTAAACGCTGCGGTGGGAAATGTTGATGATGTCAGCATTTGATAAAAGAAGAATTTTTGGCAAGGAGATTACATTGGTTATGCTGGCTTTTTGAATCTTCGAATGTTATGTCAACGTTCATACACGAAGGAGTTTTTGATAGATAATCATAACATAACACTGGCCACCGACGACTAAAATGCTAAAAAAATGACTTAAAACGTGAGACGTGAGCGGCAATATCCAATGACAGATTGATGCTCTTTTCAAGAAGCGTCATACTGTTTCGTCCAAATCACGGCTCTGTGCTTAGGTATATAAAGTTCATTCTTGCAGATTGTTGATATATTTCTTACTGCTAATTGTATCAGATATTAATGCAGTCTTTACGTGATCCGATATTATGCTTTTACAAAACAAAAGATTATTTTGCCGGATGTAAATCATCACATATTTCTACATCCTACGTATCGTCACATAATTATAAGTTCAATTGATGATCAGATATGTTTGCAGCGCTGCCCATAGTCATATATTTATGCTGGTGACTGTACTAAACCATAGTGAACCCACTCCCGAATGTAAAATTTTATACGTCACAAGAATCTAACATTTCATTACAAGACCATGGAGCCAAGTACCACTCCTCCATGATCTTTATCAAAAAGTTTGCTCCTCCATGGTATTTATCACGGACCGTTATTAAATATACTAAATTTAAGTTTTCATTGCGAAAGATTCATTACGATAAGAAAACTGAGAAAGTTACAGTATTCAGAGACGTTAATTACACTCCGCGAGCCAAAGTGCGAAGCATAAGCTGCCTCCATTGGACGTAGTGTAACATGGGTTCCACCGCTGACCTGATACGAATACGCATCGCCAATTATGTAGGATGAAAGCGCAATTTCCAGGTTTAATAAACCCGACCAAAAATTCATGCAAAGTTCAAACTTTGAGGTATTCTTTTATTTTTAAAATTCCTGTATTAAATTTATACAACATAGCGCGCGGTCTATCTCGAATCCAACCAAGGAAAGTCGGTTATTCAGGAGTAGAGCAGGATGTTCGAGACCGACGACCCCTGTGCCCCGCACATGATTGTGTCAGATCGACCCCCCGAACCTCCCGCCCCCAGCCGACGTGTGGCTCGCATCACACTGAGCAGCTCTGGCGGTGCACCTTCGATGCTACAGTGGCGTGCGAGTCTCTAGTCTAGTCCTTTGTATAGAGATGAAACCTTACTTAACTTGGCTGGCTCAGGATACGCTCCTCGCCTGAGGTAAAGGATGACTAGTTTCGCTTGGGGGCCAGGGGGGGGCGCCGCCACACGCGATTGCGTATGCGTCTTTTGACAGCTTAGGTTGAATAAGTGTGGTATTGATGGGAGTCCCGAAGCGTGAAGGGACGCATTATCGAGATGACAGAATATGTGTCTATTGAGGCCGCCGCCGCCGCGCCGCGCCGCGAGACCTTATCCTCCGCTATAACAAGCCGTTTGCTCTCAATAAAGTAACTAAGAATTTTGTTTTACTTCGTAACTTTGTCTCAGAGCTTATTTTGTAAGCTTAAAGAAAAAAAAAATACTCGTAATTATTACGTACTGAAATCTACCTACTCGAAGGTACTCTTACATACGCCATCAATTTATTAAGAATTTCAATAGATGCGATTTTTTTCTGAGTGTTTACAAAATACCGAAAACAGATTTCAGTGAATGAAAAGTAATTTTAATTCAATCAGACAAGACGACGAGTATTTAGTAAAATTTTCCTAAGGCATTTTAAAAGGTTGGTTACTGAGCTAGTTAATGTAACATAAATAAAATATAACGCCGGTCTCAGTTGGCCGATGTGGCCTTCGTTTATTAAATTTGCCCAAAGAAAATTTAATTAAGAGAGTTTTTATTTTTATTTCACACCCCAGATTTCATTATTGGCGTGGACCGTCCGGAAGGGTTGATACCTGCGCATAGACTTATTCCAGGGTAGACACGACTCATTCTTAGTACACTTCACTTTTAGAAGGCCATTGTACCATTGGCCATTAGTACCATTTGACACATTAGGCTTAGGATGTATGTTTTCGAAAACCACCTCTATATGATAGGTGTAGCCTAAATCTAAAAAACCAACTCACACATTTAATTTTGGGCTTAGAAATTTGGGAAACTAGTTGACCCGCTCGCAATTCCATTTGCGTTGACTTTAGGGTAAAAAATCTTGACGAAATCAGCTAATACCCTACTTTAAAAGTCGGAAATTCCTGAAAACCGCTTTAAATACATGTATAATAAGGGTTTTCTTTAAAAAATAACCATTTACTGTATTGTTTCATAGTGAATCTACTGAAACGGTGGACTTCAAACATTCTACTTCAGCCCATTTTATTTGTGAATTTCCTAATCCTATTTAATTTAACTATATCTACAGATTGGCTTTTTAAGATGAGATTGGATGGCAAAATCAGAAACCATACGACTAACAGAAAAGTCGTGAAAGGAGTCACGGACTAAGTTATTTTTTTTTATTAAGAATTGATAATTATTTTATCGCGAATAAAACACCATTGAATTAAAGGCAAGTGGTAGTGGTAAGTGTGTAAGTGGTTATTGATTATTATAAACTTATATATATTATTATAAACTTATATATATTATATTATTATAAACTTCAGATATAAGTGGCAAGCACACCAGTTCTTCAAAAAGATTCTAAAAATCACTCTATACAATAATAAATTACCTGAATCTCAGTAGAGTATTCGGACAAAGTTTATAATAATGGCATTTTCTTTTGATCAATTATGCATTTTTTTTTCAAAGAATAATAATAACCTTATCTGTTACTATATAAATATAGGTTGTATTTTTTAGTGTTCGATAAAAATTTATTGTTGGATACAAATTTAAAAAATCTGGCAGGTATGGTTTTCTTATAAATCGAGGTCATGAATCCTACCAAGACGTCTTTTTAACTCATGGTTTCGGATTTGGTTATCGATTGCCTTCTCAGAAACCACCTTGTATACCTAAAGAACATTTCAGGTCAATAAGACAGAATTAATAAGTTACAGCCGATACGGAGTCAAACTATTTTATTTCCTTCGGTGAACTTGTAGCATGCCATTTACACCATGTTCAGAAACATTAATAAATCCAGAAATATGTGTTCAGGTACTAAGTATTTAAGTTTTCTCTCTACGTTTCAAGTAAATGTTGGTTAAAATTTACAAAAAACCTGAATCATTTCAAGTCCTATTTTATGTTGAAAACATTAAACATTTGTTCGATAAATTGATATTTTCAGTATTGTCAGCAAGAGTTGTCAGTAAAAGTTTCGAGGTAATCGGGACCCAGGATAAAGTCACATAAGTTAAATAAGTTTAAATTATTATCTAAATCTAAATAATTATTATCCTTATTTAAAGACTCTGAAACACATGTTTTTATTTATTGTTTTTTTCTGTACACACTGGAAGCCTCAAAGTCATTAATACGCCATTTATAAAATGTTAAAGACATTTCAATACGAAGCCAAACTACAAATCTCAAACTTGAATAACCCGTATCACCCCATTTTCAGGCATATTTACAAAAAACTTAAATAAGTATTCTATATTTTTGTTTGTTTGGTATTGTTTTTAAGTTTCAAGCAAATTGGCAAAAATTCAATAACTCTTTTATGAAAAACTCTGAAACACCTATTTTTATTTATTGTTTTTCCAGTAGGTATATATTTGAAATTACCATTCTTCATTAAAAAGTTACAAACATTTCAATACGGAGCCAAACTACCAATCACTCAAACTTAAATAACCCGTGTCAACCCATTTTCAGGAATATTTTGGAAAATCCTGAAATACATATTAAATTTATTGTTTTTTTCAGGATATCGAAACGCTATTAGTACGCTGTATTAAAAATATTTAGACATTTCAATACGGAGCCAAACTACGAATTTCAAACTTGAATAACCGTTTTTATCCGGTTTTCAGGAATATTTTGAAAAATGCTAAAATACGTATTTAATATTTTTGTATGTTTAGTTTTGTCTGTAAATTTCAAGCCAATAGCGTCAAATAGTTGATAAATTTCACCACAATAACCTCAATAATTCGACTTCCTTTTTATACTTATATAGTAACATTTTGGAAAAATCCTGAAGTTTTAATTTATAGTTTTTTGAGTACATACTGAAAGTTTCAAGTCATTAGTATGCTATATTAAAAAGTTATAGACATTTCAATACGGAGCCCGTAGTTTGGCTCCGTATATCTATATCTTAAACTTGAATAACCCATTTCACCGGAATATTTTAAAAAATCCTGAAACACGTGTTCAATATTGTATTTTTAGTATATCCTGTAAATTTCAAGAAAATCGGGCCACCGGTTACAGAGATAGAAAAAGGGCCAAAAAAACTTCCACCCCCCTTTTCACCCCTTTAGGGATGGAATTTCTTAAAATCCCTTAGCGGGTGGTTGTGTTGTAAAAGGAACCTACCTTCCATATTTTAAGTGAGGGCCAATTTCTTTTAAATGGAGGAGTATTTAAAGTTTTGTAAGTCTATGGGTCGCTACAGACGAATGTGAAAAACGCGGGGAAAGAAACAAAAACTTATAGCAGGCGCAGTTTGGAAATCTGCCGTAAACGTAATTTACGAGGGTTATAAAGCGAGCCAAAGCTCCGGAGACGGCCCAGCACGGGCGGCACTCGGTGGTGAGTGGTACCTAGCCATCGGCAGTAAGCCGAAATGGTATTACTTAGAGAGCACATGGAAATGTTCGATCAGAATAAATGTTGTGTAATGTGAGTGTACGCGACTTACGTCATCTCTAATCTCCTGAGCGGAACACTTGGTGCGGTGGCTGCACTCGACACTGTGGCACCGCGGGGCGCGGGGCGAGGGGCGCGGGGCGCGGGGCTTGCGGCACAGCTCCACCAATACCGACTACTCAAATATTGATGATAATTCTCTTTTTATTTCATACTAGCAGCCCGCCCCGGCTTCGCACGGGTATCTATAGAATTTTAAGTTCTAACACACACACACGTTAGATAAGGTACTTTATTATTGAAGTTTTCATAGGGATCACTAACTTTAAAAATATTCTATAGCCTATGATATGATATCGCCTACATCGCATGGTTCCAATCTTGAAGTTTTTATATTTTTTGACATTGAGTTTCCTCTCGCACCCCAGTAACGAATTGTGATGTCTATGGCAATCCATAACTGACACTGGCGGAGTCATCGTAGCAAAAGCGGTGCCATAAAAAAAGAAGTTGAAGTTGAGTCACAGCAAAAGCGAGCAGCGCAAAAAAAGAAAAAAAAGAAGTTGATGTATAGCGCTATGGTTTTATTATTGAAGTTTTTATACGGATCTCTAACTTTTTTGAAAATATTTTATAGCCTATGTTCATCACGGAAATTTTAGGATTCTTATGGTGGAAGAATTTTTCAAATTGGTCCAGTAGTTTCGGAGCCTATTCAATTCAAACAAACAAACAAACAATCAAATCTTTCCTCTTTATAATATTAGTATATAGATATAAATCTTAAGGTATACCGTGATTTGAGTTTTCAATATTCCGCGATCATGGCATGACGTGGGCCCTCGGCTCCTCAACTATGGTCTATGAGTGTCCGTCGAGACTAGTGCCGCAGCATAATATTCAGGCGTCTTCATCTCCCAATGTATGACGAGGATCATAGACTGGACTACAGCCCTGTACGTCAGCCCTGTTGACCTCATGATATATACAGGGCGTCCCACAGCTATGCCACATGGAGGGAAAGTACCTTAAATATTTGTAGGTGGAATAATTTACTGAAAGATGACATTAGCAAAAAATTATCCTTATGATCAAGCCTTTCGATAGGTATGATAAAGCTACAGCTATTATCCTTCTCGTGTAACGGGTTCGATTCCCGGTTTACCCATGTAACTATTTAAAAATCTATGAATGTTTAAATTGTTTTTTAAATTAAAATAATGTCTTCATTCAGTAAAATATGTGGTGCCGGCATAGAATTTCACCACCCCAACTCTTCCCGTGGGTGTCGTAAGAGGCGACTAAGGGACACACACCGGGGGGCGGGCAGCAGCGCCCTCTGCAGAATAACTCCACCGAACTGCGATCCCCAACCCGCATGCCCAGCGTGGGGATTATGGGCAATAACCCCCAAATGATAATGCCATCCATGGCGCTCATTAGGGGAGGCCTATGTCCAGCAGTGGACTATTATAGGCTGGTGATGAAGAGGACCTAAGCAAGGTAACGAGAACCCCGTCCCCAAGAGCGCCTGGGAGCACCAGTTACCAGTTATCAGTCACACTCGGAGATATCTCATCCTGCAGCTAATGCCGAGTATCATGCGATGGGAAGCTCATTCCGTGATCGACATAATTGATCTAATCGACTAATCGATTATCGTTTAATCAATTCGAGGCCTGCGGGAGGATCTCGATGGGTAATTATATTTGTAATTGCACATTTTTTGTCATAAGTGTTCGTAAAAAGCCGCGTCTAAGTATTCGTAAAAAGCCGCGTCTAAGTATTCGTACAAGGCCGCGTCTAAGATGTACGAGTCATATGTTACTGAGCGATTTAGCTGGGAGTGCTGGTTGGACGAGCTGCCTACTTATCTGCTGGCTATCCGACATTTTTCATGTAGACAGATGTCGGAGTGACCCCTAAAAACCTTAATCAAAAATGATTGCATGGTTCTAGATTGATTCAGCGACCAGCAAGTCCCTGACAGAGTTTAGGAGTGCGATAATGTTGAATAGTTGGAGAGTCTTGCCTCTCAAACTTAGTAGTGAATATAAACTAAGTTTCAAAATTCGTAAACGTATTCCGCGAAGTAATCAAAATGTGAACATAAGACAACGGTATGATTTGTCTCAAACGACGAGATTTTAAAACATAATTTATCATTATAAATAATATAAATAGTAATAGAGAGTATTAGGTAGCGGGAGTTGCTAAGCGGGCGATGGCGGATCGATCGTCCTACAACAGTATCGAGTGAACCAACGGACTCTTTCAACCATGGAGCCCTTGCGATGACGACGCCGCGCCGCCTCTCAGGCGCTGGCTGCCGGCGCGCCGCCGCCGCCGCCGGGTGCCCACCGCGCGCCGCTGTCTGCGAGCTGTCTGCTGGACCTCCATGCATAATATATCTATATCTATACTTCTATACTAATATTATAAAGAGGAAAGATTTGATTGTTTGTTTGTTTGTATGTTTGTTTGTTTGTTTGAATTGAATAGGCTCCGAAACTACTGGACCGAGTTAAAAAATTCTTTCACCATTAGAATCCTTAATTTTACGTGATGAACATAGGCTATATAATATTTTCAAAAAAGTTAGGGATCCGCATGAAAAATTCAATAATTGAACCGTGGGCTATATATTTAACCTCTTTTTCTATTATGGCGCGTCAGAATAGAAAAAGAGGTTGTATAGCGCACGGTGCTTGCTTTTTCTCTACGGCCACTGTCAGTTTTGGAATGTCGAGTCAATGTCAAAAACCCCAATGCTGTTAAAAAAAGTAAAGATCCGTATGAAAACTGTGAAACCCATCGTTTTAGTGTGTATAATTTCTGAAATTTTTGTTTAATACCCGTGCGAAGCCGGGGCGGACCGCTAGTAATAAATAATGCTGGACAATTCACACAGCATCATCTAGCCCCAAGCTAAGCAGAGCTTGTGTTATGGGCACTAGATGACTGATACCATACATAATGCTATGTATTACATAGATAGATATTTTTGGGGTGTGCCTGCCTGACCTGACCTGACCTGAACACCCTGAACAAATATCTGCAGATCGTACAAATATTTGTCCCGAGGCGGGAATCGAACCCGCAACCTCCTGCGTCGCAGGCGGACCTTCGCCCACCGCGCCACAGAGGTCGTCAT